>APFE031225882.1:2805-21676 GCA_000404065.3 Pinus taeda | reverse complement strand
AGAAAGGAGGTTTTGTCATTTGAATCATCCAAGAATTGTTCATTTATGTAATGTAAAGGAGGTTGCCCCCTCGAAGAGGCTGAATTATAAGGCATTGATCTATCTTTTCTATCTTTTCTTTCTCTGGTTTCATAACAGAAAATGTAGTATTTGACCATATTTCCCTACTAATGTTATGCTATTCGTGGTAATGTTAAATTCTTAAAGTAAAAGTGACATTCTCCTTTATCTTTAATTTTCATCCTTTTACTTAAATTTTTAACATTACCATGAAATGACTCAGGATGTTTGAGAGTGGTTCTGACCTCATTGGATTTCATATGGAGAAAGTAGAATTTTAGATCTCACTCAAAATCCAGCAGACTTAACAGTTTTTCAGGAATTCAGGATTCGATGGAGTGCAATGTTTCCATTGCATTTTGTCATGTACAAGGGTATGGAATTGGTATTTAATCAAGAGCACCAAGCCCTCTGTGTACTTTAGAGTGACTTTTAGACTCATCACTCCATTGTTTTTGAGTTTTAATTATATCAATTTACTATTCTAGTCTTTAGATCAATTTTTCAGGAATTCAAGATTCGATGGAGTGCAATGTTTCCATTGCATTTTGTCATGTACAAGGGTATGGAATTAGTATTTAATCAAGAGCACCAAGCCCTCTGTGTACTTTAGAGTGACTTTTAGACTCATCACTCCATTGTTTTTGAGTTTTAGTTATTTCAATTTACTATTCCAGTCTTTAGATTTCAGTATCTATTATAGTCTATTTTTCTTAGTACTAATCAGATTCTAGAATGATAAATGATGAATTTTAATTTTAAATCAATTTAGAATCTAGAATAATGAATGATGAATTTAATTTTTATTTCAATGTAGATTCAAGAATGGTGAATAATGAATATTGAATATGGATCAGAGTATTTCATTATTGAATCTCATGGTTTATGGATGAATCATGTATGTATTAGTAAGGATGATGAGTATGGATCAATGTATTTCATTATTTAATTCAATTATGTATGTATCATTCTATTTATGCTTTCATTATTGAATATGAATTTGAAATATATATATATATTAAAAAGGAAAAAAATTATATACCCCGACGTCCCCCCGTCCGCCCTAAATTTCCCTAAAATTTGAGGGTACTCCCACACGTCAACCTTATGCGACTCCCCGCACTCACGTCTCCCCGTCCCGGAGACTTGGTGGAACATTGGTTGAGATTGTTCGGCCTTTCTTCGATTTCTATGGCCTCCCTAAACTTTCGGTGATGAAAAGGGGCAATCTTGGCAATAACACGGGCCTCCTCAATGCACACGTGATGCTTAGTTTTACCTGCATGTTCTACCAGGGCAGAAGACCGGGTCCTCCTATGTTTTATGTCGGCTGAGTGTTCATGAATCCTTTGATTAATAGAGCGCTCAGTCTCACCAACATAGGGGGTCCCACAAGAACAAGTCATAACATAGATACCTTTCATGTCCTTGGGGTCGATGGGATCTTTAACAGATCTAAGAGAGCTATGGATGGTTTTAAGGGGTCTAAGTGAAGAGGGCACATTATGCCTCCTAAGGATTCTCGCAATCTTATCGGTGGTCCCCTGGATGAACGGGAGATAGACCCCTGAGATATGATCCTTAGGGTCTTTCTTAACTTTGGGACCTTGGTTGGCTTTAAGGAAAGCTTTCAAACCTTGGTGCCTACTGTAACCATTATTAACAAAAACATTAAGGAGATGGTCTTTCTCTTTCTCAAGGTTCTTATCATCGGAGATTCTCAGCACACAAGTCCCTAGCGTGTTGAGAACACCCAACTTTTCAGAAGGGAAATGATGGGAGCTGGCATGAAGATATCGCTGAGTATGAGTTTTCTTCCTAAACACTTGATGGGAGAAAGAACCGTCATCATTTTTCGAAATGAGAACATTCAAGAAAGGAAAACATCCATCAACTTGCCGTGGGTTCATGAACATTCTGGCATGGGCTGCCCTCTTGCGCATCAAGCTTCGTTGGTGGATTATAATGACGCAGTCGTCTCCTCTGGTATTTCCCTTCAAGTCCCTCACTCTTCGTTGTCTACCTTGGAGCCAACCTTGCGTTCCAACCAGCTTGAATTCCCTGGTTCAGTTCTAGTTCTTTCACTTTCTCCTGGTTGTCATCCATCTGACCCTCCTCTGCTGCCAAACTCAGCCAGGAACTTTGTGCAGTCCCTCTTACGGGTCTGAGCCTTGTGGGTAATCGAACCCCTGACAAGTGGACAATCTCCGGCCTGCTTGGTCTGTCTCGTTCTCGCATTTCCCTTCAACCTGAATCTGATGGCTATGTCTCTCCTGTCCTACCGAACATAAATAGAAGAAGCGGGACTTTGGATTTGCAAATCCAAAGAAAGGAAAAGGCACCCCTAAACCACAGAACAAATGACCAAGCCAAGGCGGGGCTACCCAGGACTACCTGCCAAAGCCACAAGCAAAGAACACCACAACGAAGATGAAGAAAGACATGAGAAAATGGTGTGAGTTCCATAAGACCTCCACTCACAATACAAGTGAGTGCTGTGCCAACCAGTGACTGGTGGCCACGCTGAAGGGTTCCGAATCAGACGTAGGTTTCGACTCTGAATCAGAACCTGATAAGGGAATTGATAAAGGGAAGCAGATCATTGACATTGAGCCTAGTGCCACCGTGGCTACCACCAAGATCCAAAAGATTGAGCCTGAAGATCCAAAGGAGGGGTAACGCCTCTTCCACTCACAGATGTGGGTGAAGGGTTCTCCGCTGCAGTTCATTGTCGATAGTGGGAGCCAAAAGAAACTCATTCCATCAGAGGTCGTGAAGCGGTTGGGCCTAAAGACTACAACACATCCACAGTCATACACCATTGGGTGGCGTCACCAAGGACAAGATCTTCGTGTCAGCCAGAAATGTCGCCTTCCCTACAACATCAAGCCCTTCATAGATGAGGTACTATGTGACATTGCTCCTCTTGAAGTTTGTGATGTATTGTTAGGAAAACCATACTTGTGGAAGAAACATGTTGTATATGAGTCTAGACCTCGCTCTGTGATTATTTCTTTGGCTAATAAGTTGTACATGATACTGGAGGTAGCCTTGCCTACCGCTATCTCTTTGATCACTGCAAATCAATGCAATAAGATCATTTCAAGACTAGGAAATTTTTTTCCTTATGATTTGCCCCCTGGGAAAGAAGAAGGTTGTGGCCACGACTTCCAGGAAGGGCTCCTCTTCACATCAACAACATATGGACAAGGTTGTGGAGGAGTATGGGGATATTTTTGCCGCACCCACAGGGGTACCTCAGAACTATCATGTCAAGCACTCCATCGATATGACCCCAGGTGCGTCGCTGCACAATGGACCAATCTATCGACACTACGTTTTGGAGAACGATGAGATCAAGAGGCAAATTCAGGAACTATTGCAGAAAGGGCACATCAGGCCAAGCTCATCACCTTGTTGGAGCCCGATTGTATTGGTACAGAGGAATGATGGGACCTGGAGGTTCTATATTGACTATCAAGAGCTGAACAAGATCACTGTTCAGAATAGGTACCCAATCCCGCAGATTGACCTTTTGGACTAGCTCAAAGAGGAAAAATATTTCAATAAGATTGAATTGAAGTTAGGTTATCACCAGGTGCCTATCGAACCCTCCAATGTGTGGAAGACTACCTTCAAATCCAAGGAGGGTATTTTTGAATGGTTGGTAATGCCATTCGGATTGATGAACACCCCTGCAACCTTCATGAGACTGATGGACAACATCTTGTGAACCTTCACCAATGCATCCATGGTGGTGTATTTAGATGACATCTTGATCTTCAGCCAGAGTTGGGAAGAGCACCTCCACCATATTCGACAAGTCCTTCAAACCCTGAGACAACGCAAGTTGTGTGCTAATTTGGAGAAATGCACCTTTGGCCTGACCCAGGTTCAATATCTAGGATACATCATTGATGAGCATGGTGTACATGTGGACCCATTCAAGATATAAGTCATTCGAGATTGGCCAGTCCCAACCACTCTAACAGAGCTTTGCATCTTTCTGGGTCTTGCCAATTTCTACCGTAGATTCATGTTGGGGTTCTCTCATATCACTTGGCCTTTAAGTCAAGTCACCAAGGGCAGAACGAAAGATTTTTTTTTTTGGTCGGAAACCCAAAAAAAAATGTTCTTCGAGTTGAAAAATCGTCTCTGTTCTGCACCAGTTCTGACATTACCAGACTTGCAACAACCATTTGAGATTGAGACAAATGCCTTCGACTATGTTATTGGTGCGGTTCTTACTCAACATGGGAATCTAGTGGCTTACCACAGTGAGACACTTTCAGACACAGTCCGAAAGTACCCCACTTATGAAAAATAAATATATTCCATTGTGCAGGCCTGCCATCAATGGAAGCATTACATTCTGGGGAAGGAAATGGTCATCCACACACACCACCAACCTCTATAGTTCATACAAACAAAAGGGAAGTTGCAGAACAATCGCCATCAGAAATGGTCCACCTATCTGCAATAGTTCCATTTGAACGTTAAGTATAAGAAGGGCAACACCAATAAAGTCGTTGATTGCCTCAGCCGACCACTAGTCATGGTGCTGATCATTGTGCTCGACTCCTGTGGGCACGAGACATCGAGGTGGATGCATCTTTACAAGGGTGATCCAGAATTCGGCAGCATATACTAGACACTCCTGGAAGGGAAGCAAGTTCTAAATTTTCACCTTCAGGATGCATTGTTATGCCACTTGGTACAAATTTGTGTTCCTTCAAGTGAGCACGCCAAGATGATTTGGGAGGTGCATTATAGTTGGGTCGCTAGACATTTTAGAGTAGAGAAAAAAATGGTGGTATTGTAGAAGTATTTTTATTGGCCAAAACTTCGTCAGGATGTTGGGAAGTACATTAGATCCTACACCGCCTGCACCATTTCCAAACCAAACATCAAGAAGCAAGGCTTGTATACTCCTCTACCTACTCCTAGCCGGCCTTGGGAATCTATTTCGATGGATTACATGCTGGGCCTTCCTTCTACAAAGCATGACAACGATTGAGTTTTCGTGGTTGTCGACAGATTCTTTAATATGGCCATCATGGCGGTCTGCAAGAAGAGTATCACAACAGAGGCCATTGCTAAGCTTTTCTTTAAGCGAGTGTGGGTACACTTTGGGATCCCACAGTCCATTGTCTCAGATTGGGACAACAGATTCCTGAGTGCATTTTGGTCAAGTATCTCGTCGATGCTGGATACAAAACTTACTAAGTCCACGACTTTCCATCCCCAAACTGATGGCCAAACAGAGGTTGTCAATAGGATGATCATACATGTTCTGCACATGTACAACTCGAAGCATCCACGCACGTGGGATGAAAGTCTCCCCTATGTCCAACACAACTACAACAAAGCTCTCCACAGCGCAACAGGACACAACACCTTTCAGGTGTGCAACAGAAGAGCCTACCATTTCCATTGTTCTTAGCTGCATTCAAGAAATGGGCCTCAGGTTGTTCAGGAGCATTCTCTGTTCAGCAAGTACAACAAAAAAACCGACGCATGTTGTATTCCCTGAACATTTCACTTGCTTGTGTTATATAAGGATTATGCAATCATAAGAAAAATTATAACCAAGATCATAAACCTACAAAATAGAAACAAATTCAATGCCAGTTTAACCAGAAACAATTTATCAAGAAGAAGAATTCACAATTCAAAGCCAGTTAAATACCAATCCTTGTCAAACCAGAGATTTCTTGTAAAACAATTATCAGCCATGGCAATCCCCCTCCCCCCTTTCTCTCTCTCTTTCTCTGTGCGCACATCAAAATGACCATTGCAGGTAAACAAATTCAAGGGATTGGTACATCGAATAAGTTGGATGATCAAAGTTGAACAGGGCAATCCAGGTTCCCTGCTAGTGAGAGCAAGTTAGGACATGCCCTTGCCATGCTGAATCGAAGTTTCACAGTCTCAGTTATCCTCACTTATTGTGTTTGAGACTTGACTATTATTGTGTTTGAGACTTGACTGTTAGGGACCTCTTCAGTTAATGCATTGATGATTAATCATTTGATTGTGCATGTGAGGGTGTTATTTCATTTGTAACTGATTATGATGAAAGTCACCAAAGTCAACTTGTTTTTTCTGAAGAGTGAAGCTTGGGCAAAAACTCTTCAGTCAACTAAACAATGATTCAATGCCATAAAATATAAAAATGTAGATTTAATTTAATAAAAATAAAAGATAAGTCATAAGATATTACATTGAATATGATGCAAATACATAGAATATAATGCCAAAATAACATATCCCATAGCCAAGTATGTCATATGATCCCAATCAATCATAATCACCATTCATCCATCAAGAATCAAAACCACCATGGGCCATGGCGTGAAGATTGAAATTAAGATTCATGAACCAAAATAAACGAAGGTACTCAAACATTACATTGTCCAATGTCAAGAATCTAGAATCAAGAGTCAAACCTGAAATCATAACTCAGTCGTTTTATGTTTGAGTGAAATTTCTGCCAAGAATCAGCGGATTTAGGAGGGGTTTGGTAGCTTCATGAGGGTCAATCTTGCTCTGGGGCAGACTGTCGGGTCTGGCTCAAACCAACTCATCTAGGGTGGAGAATCACGTAGACTCAGTGACTCGAGAGTCTAAGTGAAGAGTCATGTAACTATATAGGTTTTGTTCCAAACAAACTCATTCTTTGTAAGTTTGAGCTCAGAAACCCATTCTCATTACTTGAGTTACAGAAAGCCTTTACGTCGCTTCAATCCATGCCTCGTTGTAGCTCATTCTTTTGTGTGAGCAATAAATGTACTGTTGGGCAATTCCTTAGTGTTATGGTTTGTTCTATCGCTTGGAATTATTCCTTAGTTTCCTATTGTGTGATAAAGTGTTGATGTGTTTCCCCTTCTTCACTTGAGATCGTCAGCATACTGTATTTGGTTATTTACTGATCTACAACTTCGCTGGTTAATCTTTGCAATACTCAGAACTGCCACCGCACTCTTATTGATCATCGTATGCTTTTGCTGGGCTTAATTGCTGCTTACAGTAACTGCCCCTGTGTTGCACCGATCCATCAAGGTCAACTTGTTTTCCTTTCACATATGGCTGAGCAAGATGATTCCGCCGCGCTGGTAATATCCAGTAAAATTAATCACATGGTTCAAAATATATGTAACAACACCGAATCCCGATTTCTGTGCCCAATTTCTACAAATTCCACTTTGGACAGACGGATGTGGGCTTAAACTAATCCATGGTAACTCCAGAGGAACAATTCAATCACCAGAGAAAAAATAATTGTGAATCCCCTCAATTGTTCATTCCATGCGGCACTCAATTTTAAGAAGAAAAAAAGGCAAAAAAAGAACAAGATAGTGAATGTATACAAAAATCCACTGAACAGACTGACATGAGAACTGGAAATCTTTGATAGACCTTCTTTTGAGGTTTAACATAAACGTGAGTCATTGTCTAAAGTCACCCATTTCAGTCATGTGTCCTAAGGTTCATTTTGGAGGGTACCAATGTTAAAAATTCAAATTGATGTGAATGAAAAAACAGAGAATCACCTATGGCCTTTGCTGCAAAATAAGTCTCAGAAATTCGTTTGACAAGTAGTCGCGGAGACATAAATCAAATACAGAATCAAACAAGCCAGAAACATAAAATAGGACATGTCCATGACGTCAACCAAGACGCACACTGCAAAGTAGAGATTAAAAGGCCCAAAAAGGAAGCATTTATGTCGATTCTCCAGTCCGAACCCCGCAAAAACAAGTCTCACGAATTCGCCTGACAAGCGATTGTTGTGACAAACATCAAAGACAGAAACAAGCAAGCCTTCAGAGACATAAAAACGGACATGTCTGTGGCATCAACCATGGCGCACACTGCAAAATAAAGATTAAACGGCCGCAGAAAAGAAGCATTTATGTCGATTGTCTAGTCCGAACCCCGAAAAAAGAAGAAACTGAAGATCAGCCCATGCATTCAATTCAAACACAATTTCACAAAAAACACAAGACAACAAATTAACGTCAGCCGAAGAGAATTTCAGACACTTAACTTTTAGACGATAATTCACTTCACTGAAATCGAGCTCTGCCAAGCCCTCAACGGCAAGCCTGTAGTCAATTAGCAAAAAGAAGATGACAATTATCAGAGTACCAACACAGTATTAAAGAAAGCAACTCCAATCGATTAATAGAAAGAGGGAAAAAGAGGCGAACGCTATTTCCACTTCCATAGAAACATAAATGCCCGTCTTTTACAACCCAGACACCCCTCCTCCTTACGTCATTGTATGTTCCAGACCATGCATCCCTGGTATGTTGACGTAAGGAGGGGTGTAAAGACGGACATTTATGTTTCTAAGGAAGTGGAAATAGCGTTAAAAAAAGCTGAAGTTTGCTTCAAAGAGATGGTCCAAACCTAACGAAAAGTTCCCGCTCCAAACCCCACTTATCGCAGAAGAGAAGAAGCACTGATGCGAAAGACCACGGCAGGGCAGAGGGCGTTCGGAGTCACCGGATTCCGGCAGGCAGACGACTCCTGAGTCCTCGCTAGAATCCGTCAGGGTAACCTGCAGGCGAGCGAGCCTGGGAAGAATTGGAAAAGAGTGAAATAATTAAGGAGCATGGAACAGAGATCGAGTAGATATAGCACGAATCACGACGCTGTAGATTGGGAATTATCGTCGAATGCGCGCACGCGCTGGAGCCGACAATTAACAGAAAGGCGTATCAGTGGCAGCAGGGATGGTGGAGGTTTTTACAAAGTGCAGGTGTGTAAAATGAGGAGGCGAATTACAAGAGAGTACATTTTAGCATATTAATCCGCAACGAATGGGCCTTGTTCTAATGTTCAACTTTCCACCATAAGAGAGGAGCTCTCATGGCTTCTTCCTTTGCTTTAACAAAGAGGTTTGTAATGATGTATGTGAGAGGATAACAGTCAAATATTAGTATAATATGCCACCATGGCATGCGCGGGTACGTGCCTTCTTTTCGAAATTTTCTAGTCAAATGCGTGTGGTGGGATAGAAATGAGGCGGCTACTTGGTGCGGAGCACAAGAAAATAGGATAAATTGGTTGAACATGCACTATTAACATCTAATCACATGTGTGAAAAGTAAAGCAATTTTTCACTCTAAGAATATTTATAATTAAATCTAAATATCTTATTGTAATTTGTGTAATTTGAGTTTGAGTTTATGGGTTTATAATTAGCAATTGTCCCAAAAGATACAAAGAGAAGCCGATAGGGTTATTAAATTGGAATTGTTTAATTTTTTTAGAAGAGTTAATTGGTTTGTGGAAAACCTTATTTTCTTGGATTGGATCATTGTGCAATTACTTTTCTTTAGATGTTTTGTTTATATCTATATTACAAGGAACACATTGAATGTCTTATTTCATTTCTGCTATCCTTACTAATACCTTTTCTGTGCTTTTTCTTGATCAATTTGATGAAATATTCCATTATCCTTTGGTCAATTTCCTCACCTGCATATTAGTGTACATCCCGGTAAGTTCAAAGCTCAAAAGCCAACCAAAAAAGTCAATGATAATCACCGTGCACGTATTCAAATTCGTAATGTAAAACTGCCAAACAGAGTTCAGATAGATTGCCTCCAAGATGGGTATCACCGTTTGTAGCCAAAACCTCAAAAACTCCATTGTCAATAGTTAGAACGCTGACATCAAATGTGCCACCACCAAGAACAAAAACAACAATATTTTTCTCACCACCCTTCTTGTCCAAGCCATAAGCTATTGCTGCAGCTATGGGTTCGTTGATAATACGAGCTACATTCAAGCCAGCAATAACCCCAGCATCATTCGTTGCTTGGCGTTGTGCATCAGTAAAATAAGATGCGCAAGCCCACAAGTTAACAGTCACAATGCAGTCAACAATTGGTTACCCACAACCTCATAAAAAAAAAAAAAAAATTGAAAAGAAAGCATACCAGGGATAGTCACCACAGCATCCTTTATAGTCTTGCCAAGGAATGCTTCTACAGTCTCCTTCATCTTAGTCAAAATCATAGCACTCATTTCCTCAGGGCTAAATACCTTTATCTCTCCATCTCGTACCTGAACTTGAATATAAGGCTTCCCATCTTTGTTCACAGTCTTGTGTAGTCCCAGTTTCATATCCTTCTGAACTTCTTTGTCTTCAAACCTATATAAAACAAATGTTTTCATTTAATTGTGCTCATCAAGTAAAAGTTTTAAATCATTTTCTTGAAGTTTGGATAGAGCATAAATCAAATCTTAATCTAACCCCAACCAGAATGTTACTCGACCCCTGACTTAACATGCCAATTTCATGACTGGCACCTTTGTGGGTTCAATATCAAGGCAAGAATTGGACTTGCAATAAATATAATTGTCTAATGAATGGGCAAATCAGAAATCAAAGTACTTACTTTCTCCCAATGAAGAGGGATGGTGGCATTCTAGCAATTTCCTTCCACGATGATGAGGAAGAAGATGGCAAAGAGGAGGAAATCCCATGCTCCAACTCCCATATAATGATCTCCTGCAAAAGGTCACCCCCTTCTTTGATAATGCCAACTGTAACAAGAACCCTCGACCTGCAAGCAAGGAGGTAAGGCCTTGGGTTCTTTTCATTAGCCATCTCTGGTAGAAGTATAAAATCATAAGCTCCATGTCTGAAACTGAAATCCAAAATGCCCAAAGCCCTATTCAATACTGTCGCAAAAAACCATAGGCAGAGTCATCCCCATCCCCATCCCAATTAACATCCCCAACCCTGTTATCTGGAGATCCTCCGGCAGATGTCCTGCAATTCTCCATGACTTGTCAGTGGAATCATATATTTCCACTACATAGGCATACTGAAAATGAGACTGACCCACAACCACCACCTTGTATGACTGGCGACCGTGGGCGTCCCCTTCCATGATGCCTGCCCATCTAATCGACCAGACTATGGATGACTTGTGGGGTAGTTTTAAGAACGTTTTCGTGAGAGGATTGCAGACTAGAAAATGAGTCACCAAGAAGAGGCCTGCAGCGGATCCAAGGCAATGAATATAATTTTGATTTTGTTTAAGAAAGGAAAGGGAGAGTCGAGAGGATTTCTCCCATGTGCGTGTGTAGAAGCAGTAAACCCAACCATTGGGCATTTCGGAGTAGACATTTTGTAGGAATAACCATGGATTCTTGTTGTGAGGTGCCTCTTCCCATTTAGTTGATATGAATTTGGGTGATGAAAGGAGGCCATTCCAATCTTGGCATACGCTGCGAAATCTATAGAGACATTCCACTGACAAACGTGCCAATATCTCTTCTCTCAGATATTCCGGCAATTCAGGGTACCCTAACCCTAACACCTTTGCTTGCAACTCCCCCATTTCTTTCCTTGTAGCTCAAAGGAATGAATGAAATGGACGAAGAAAAACCTACAATGATAAATGGAAATCTGATTAGAGTTTTTGCATAATAGGACCAGGTTCAATGCACAACAGAAAAGAAGGCAACTCAACCGATATTTGGAAAAAGTAGTCAAAGTGTAGTGCATCCTTACCAAATGGCACTTGAAATCCACGGTTGAAAGTGTCTCACTTGATCAAACGAAGCAGGGTAAAAGTGTTGACGATTATTGATGCATAGGAAGGCCTATCGGCCTAATTAGAATAAATTATTCATTATGAATTAAATTTATTTTTTTATATATTAAAATATTTAATTAATTTGAAAATTAAAAGTTATTATTAGATTTCATCAAATATTTCATAAAATCTGGTTTCCTTAGTAAAATATAAATTTTGGAGAATGAAAATTTGAGGGTAATTTTTTTAGTTTTATTTCTTTAAAATTTGAAATGTCTAATAATGGTCAAGTATTTGTTTATTTTATAAAATCATTTTTACAAATAGTAAAATATTTAAGTTAGTCTTTTATTAAGCGAGAATGGATTATAACACCTTTTTCTAATCCCCAAGTTTTGTAATTGTAATTAAGATTGATAATGTTGAGATCATCAACATGGATATTTTAATGGACTTTAGTTTGATGTAAATATTCATTTTAATTTAATATATTACCGAAACTAAAGAGAAATAAAATTTTTTGTAATGTGGATTTGGGAAGTTTCCTATCTTTCCTGAATTAATGTTCTTTTTTTCTTGATTTGGTAGTTGAACTACCCATTTACCACTAACTATGAGAAGAATGGGGAGGTGGTATTGAACTTCTCTAAGCTCATGGACTACTTATCCATATAGGAGACTTCTAATTAACCACTTAGCTCAAGCAAGGACCCCAAATTATCATGCTCAACAGCCTCCCATGGCGAAAGAAAAGAAAGATGAGGGGGCAAGAGATCCTTTCAAAATATTGCTCGAAGAAGTCCTCGAGCGATAGAGGAACGTGATGATAGACAACTTTGCCTAGATCCTTCAGCGACTACCTAAGGGGAACACATTTACTTCCAGTGGCTACTCTAGAAGTGCCACACCCTTTAAGGTACAATTTAACTTTGACATTCCCATATTTGAGGGTCATATAGATGCGAACATTGTAGATAAATGGTTAAATTTGCTAGAAGGATATTTTTGTGTTCATGATTTTTCTAGTCAGGAAAATATTACTTTTGCTCTGCTTAAAGCCTCCCTCCACGTCAAAGACTGGTGGGAAACCTACTATGAGAAGAAGGATGAAAGTATGCCCTCTCTATTTTTGGCCACGTCCACTTGGGATTTGTTACGAGACGCCATTAAGGAGAAGTACTATCCTATCGGGAGCTATGAGGATAAATACATAAAGTGGACCATGCTGCGATAGGGAAGGGACCAAGACATGCCGAACTTTACAAATGTTTTCCATACCCTTCGCACGAAGTTGGGTATCAGATATTTTGAGATACATTTGGTACTCAAGTACCGCGATTGCTTACACAGGTACATCCAGAATGAGATGGATTTCGTGGGCATCTCCTCGCTCGGCATAGCGTACCAATACACTATTAAGATCAAGCAAAAGTTTAAACAGAAAAAGCGAGACTTTGGATCTGCGAATCCAAAGCAAGGGAAAGGCGCCCCCAAACCATAAAACAAAGGTCAGAGCCAAGGCGGGGCGACCTAGGATAACCCGTCGAAGCCACAAGCAAAGAACAACACTATGAAGACAAAGAAGGACACGGGAAAGTGGTGTGAATTTCATAAGAGGTCCACTCACAACACAAGTGAGTGTCAGGCCAAGTAGTCGCTGGTGACCGAGCTGAAGGCTTTTGAGTTCGATGCATGTTCCGACTCTGATTTAGAACCTGACAAGGGGAATGACAAAGGGAAGCAGATCATTGAAACAGAGCCCAACGCCACTGTGGCAACCACCAAGATCCAGAAGATCAATCCTGAAGATCCAGGAGAGGGGGAATGCCTATTCCACTCACAGATGTGGGTGAAGGGTTCTCCGCTACAGTTCATTATCAACATTGGGAGCCAAAAGAACATCATTTCAGCAGAGGTTGTGAAGCAGCTAATCCTACCCACTACAAAACATCCACAACCGTACACCATCGAGTGGCTTCACCAAGGATGTGATCTCCCCATCAACCAACAGTGTTGCCTTCCCTACAGCATCAAGCCCTTCACGGATGAGGTATTATGTGATGTTTCTCCTCTTGAAGTGTGTGATGTATTATTAGGTCAACCATACTTATGGAAGCGACATGTTGTATATGAGTCTAGACCCCGCTCTGTTATTATTTCTTTGGGTACTAAGTTATACAAGATATCGAAGTCAGCCCCACCTATCGCCATCAATTTGATCTATGCTAAGAAATGCATTATGGTCATATCCTAGATTGGGAAATTTGTTTTCTTTCTGATTTTCTCTCAAAGTAAGGGGAAGGTCGTAGCCACATCCATGGCCCTCGGTAGGGGTTCCTCCAAGTAGCAGAAGCAGGTGGATGTAGTCGTGGAAAAATACAAGGACATCTTCTCCTCACCCACAGGGGTACGCTTGCATTGTCAGGTCAAGCATCCAATTGATTTGACTCTCGGAGCATTACTACCCAATGGGCCGATATATCGTCGCTCCATTCTAGAAAATGAAGAGAACAAGTGGCAAATCCAGGAGTTTATGCAAAAAGGGCACATCCAACCAAGTTCCTCACCTTGTGGGAGCCCGATTGTACTTGTACAGAAGAAGGATGGGACTTGTAGGCTCTGCATCGATTATAGAGCACTAAACAAAATCATTGTCAGGAACAGGTATCCAATCCCATGGATTGATGACCTGTTGGACCAACTCAAGGTGGCCAAGTATTTCAGTAAGATCGATCTGAAGGCTAGTTACCAACAAGTTCCAATCAAGCCCATGAATGTATGGAAGATCACCTTTAAATCCAAGGAAGGCCTTTTTGAAAGATTGGTTATGCCCTTCAAGTTGACAAATGCCCCTACCACTTTTATGAGGCTAATGGATGACATCTTGCCGCCCTTCACCAACTCATTCGTGGTGGTTTGTCTTGACGACATCCTCATCTTCAGCAAGAGTTGGGAAGAACACTTGTAACACATTCGACAGGTCCTTCAAACCCTTCGACAGCAAAAACTATGTGCCAACTTAGAAAAATGCACCTTTAGCATGAGCCAAGTCCAATACTTGGGTTACATCATATATGAGCATGGCGTGTATGTGGACTCGACCAAGATCCAAGTCATTTGGGATTGGCTAGCCCTGACCACTCTAACAGAGCTTCATAGCTTTTTGGGCCTTGCAAATTTTTGTTCGAGGTTCATGTTGGGATTCTCCCATATCACTTGGTTGTTGAGTCATATTACTAAGGGCGGGGTGAAAGCAAAGTTCTCCTGGTCTGAGTCCCAACAGAAGGCGTTTGTTGAATTGACGCACTGCCTCTTCTCTACGCCGGTACTCACACTACCAGACCTGGAACAACCATTCAAAATCGAGACAAATGCCTCAGACTATGCTATTGGTGCAGTCCTCACCCAACACAAGCATCTAGTGGCCTATCATAGTGAGACACTTTCCGATACAATTCGGAAGTACCCAACCTATGATAAAGAGATGTATTCCATCGTGCAGGCTTGTCAAGAGTGGAAGCACTACATTCTAGGGAAGGAGACGGTCATCCACACCAATCACCGACCTCTTCAATTTATACAGACAAAGGGGAAATTGTAGAGCGTTCGCCATCAGAAATGGTCTACATATCTGCAACAATTCCACTTGAACATTAAATACAAAAAGGGAAGCACCAATCATGTTTCTTACTGCCTCAACCAACCCCCAGTTGCAGCGCTGACTATTGTTCTCAAATCATGTTTCTTACTGCCTCAACCGACTCCCAGTTGCAACACTGACTATTGTTTTCTCTTAGTATATGTTTAAATAATACCTTTCCCATATTCACCAGCTTTTTTCCTTATCCTTTTAATGATTGACACTAAGACTTGTTCATAGGAGTACTTCTCTCAACCATTGCTTGGATAATGATGACCAAGTCACCCAGGATTACTGGGTTCTACATGTTTATTTGTCTTAATATGACTATTCCTAATAGCAATCCATAAGCTTTTGCTCTATTATTTCACATTTCCCCTAGACCATATTCATAAGTAGTTGGATTGATTCCACCCGGGTCAAATAGGAAGCCTCTAGCTCCGGCGTTTCTCGGATTTGCCTTGGATACACCATCAAATAGAAGACATGGTCTATTTAGATTTTTCATCCACAAGATGAATTCCTCACTTTTTAATCTGATGTTCCAATTATGTTTGTTATAAATAGGTTTGATGATGGATGGTCTTGTGTGCCTTCTCAGAGAAAAATCAATCCAATTTCGCTCCTCTTGTTGGATTTGGTTGGTATCAATAGATTTTACTCCTTTTGATGATAAAAAATCTATTGTCAGACTCCATGTCCTTGCTAATACAGTGCTAATACTTGGAGGTTGACCTTTGAAAATTCGTTGATTTCTAGCCAAGCATAGTTGCCAACATAAGGAGGGAAGGCTATTCCAATACATTTTGATTCTTTCCTTCTTTTTAACGAGTATGGATAATTCTTGTTCCATGATGAGAAAAATTCATTGAAAGGTTGTGATAGATGCATGTTGACCTCCAAGGGACTTGCTAGAAGGTGTGAGCATTCTTGTGCAAAGGCACAATCTAGAAAAAGATGTTGAATGCTTTCATCACTTGAGAGACACATTGGGCATCTAGATGGGCCTGCAAATCCTTTTTTTTAAAGATTGCCAATTGTTAAAATTGTATCTTTAAGGAGGGCCCAGATGAATATTCTGACTTTTGGCAGACTTTCGATTTTCCACACATTCCTCCAATAATCCCATTCTTGTATTACTTGCTGAGATTGTATGGTAATGTAACCAGACTTTATTGTGTAATCTCTACCATTCGGATTCCATCTGAAAGAATCTTTGATATCATGGCTTATAGGAGCAGCTCCCTTGAGTAGAGTTAATAAATATTTCCATTGAGTTTTAAGGTTTTTGGGGAGATTATTGATCCTCGAGTCTGCCCAATCCCCATCAAGACATTGAGAGATATCTTTTAATGTGTTGATTCCATTTACTTTCATCCATCCTCTTAAATTTTGAAGGTTTGCATGGTTGGCTAGGGGAGGGTTTCCCATAATGCTATCATTCCAAATTTTGATGCTCTTGCCATTCCCAGGTATCTTAGAGGAGTTTTCCTTGATGAGGGGAGGAGTTTTTTAATTAGGCTCCATACTTGAGAGTAGGGCTGCCCAACTAACCCCAACAGGGCCCACAAACTCTTGGTGTTATATCTCCTAGGGTATGGGTTTTGGTTGTTTATGGTTTTCTCATGTTTTCCAATAATAAATAGGCCCTTGATCCTCATTGTAACACAGCTTAGAACCATGTAGCCACCACATCTCTTCTAAGAGATAAGCTACCATCGCCCGAGCTATCTTATTTCCATTTTGTTTGTAAGTATAGTTCAATATTTTTGTCTTAATGAAATGAAGTGCTTTTCTGATGCATCTTTGTGTTTATGATTATATCTGTAAGTTGTTGTGTTCATGTTTAAGTTTGGATTAGTGGTCAATGGAGTTTTTCCTGAGGATCTATGACCTAATTAGGAATATTTTCTAAGGGTGGTGGAGGAATCTAGAACCTCGAGGCGTGTGCAAGCATTATTCAATTCAAATTTTATTGCTCTAATTCCCAAGGTGGACATCCTCACACCTTCAATGACTTCAAACCTATCACTCTATGTAAATGCAGATATAAGGTGATAGCCAAAGTGATTGCTAGAAGTATCAAGCCTATTTATCCAAAAGCATCCCGGGAGCAATTTAGGTTTTTATAGGGTAGATAAATTAATGAGGCCATTGGAGTTGTGCAAGAGGTTCTACACAACATCAAAGTATATGATTGTGTAAGTTGGCTCCACTTAAGACTCTTTGTGACCCACATTGGTTCTGAAGTGCCATTCATCACTTGAGTTATGGGATGTGTCTTGTTAGTTTCATTCCTGATCCTTATTAATGGTGCAACTTTCCCATTTCTTTTGTGTGCAACAAGGTCTTAGACAAAGTTGTTCACTCTCTCAACTTCTTTTCCTATTGGTGGGGGGTCTAAGAAAGTAGCTACAAGACGTTAAAAAAAGGGGTGAATTCAAAGGTATAACAATGGATGAAAATATATCAATCACACACCTACTTTTTGTTGAAGACATCCTCATCCTCTATAATGGTTCACGATGAGACGTAGGTGTTCTATAGGCCTCCTTGGAAATGTTTGGGAAGGCAACGAGTATGCAATTAAACTTTTCCAAATTGACATTTTCATTCTTTTCATTAGAAGATTATGATGCTCACTACATTCAATGTATTTTTCCTTTTGCACTAACACTCTGCAATGAAGGCCTGAAATACTTGGGTTTCCATTTAAATCCAAATTCTTATATGAAATTAGACTAGGATTTGGCTAATTACAAAGTTAGAAAAAAGGTTAAATGTGTCGTGCTTGAGGTGGATTTCCAAAATAGGTCTTCTTATGCTTATTAAATATGTTCTTCAAACTATTCTTGTGTATCAGATGTCCCTATCTTGGATTTCCAAAGGAATTTTGGAAAATATCCGCAAATTATCTCCATGATTTCTATGGGAAGGATCCCATGATCAATGTATTATGTTATGGGTAAAATGGGAAAGGATAGGTGTTACAAAGTCTTGGGGAGGTTGTGGATTAAAGAACATCATGCTCCTCACGAAATCCCTAGTCGTTAATGTTGGATGGAGGCTTCTAACCACTCATAGTTTATGGACTTCGGTGGTACATATGAAACATATTTTTCCTTTATCTATTGAATATTGGATTAGAACCCCTAATAAGTTGCATTCAATTATATCTGTTATTTGGAAGGCTATGTTAACATCTTTTCAACTCATTGAGGATGGTTTGGCCTGGAGAAGTGGCAATGGAGGCCAGGTTAGGATTGGCATGGACCCTTAGATTAGATGTGGGGAAGCCTATTGAATTCCAAGGGACCTAATGGAATTCCTAAATGATAGCGAATTTATTTTTCTTAACCAAATAATGGACCCAACCCATACCACCATATGCGCATAAGGTCAGTGCTCAGCAGAGAAACTAGATATCCTTGTGGCTTCTATAGAATGTTGGGAAGATTTTCTTGTAGCTTTACTTTCAACCCACTTCTTCTTGATTGAAAGAGATGGAAAACTTCAATGGGAAGTGACCCCTTTTGGAGATTACACTCCAAAAGTGAGCTACCTTCATCAAATTTTAGAGAAACTTCAAGGAGAATAGGTATGGTGG
>APFE031225881.1:0-12817 GCA_000404065.3 Pinus taeda | reverse complement strand
GTGTCCAACACTGTCAACACCTTCCTTGGATCTTTATGTTCTTCAAGTTTCTTTCTTCAAATGGACTTGACTGATAGCTTGATGACTTGGCTTGTAGTGCTTTTCCTTTTGAAGATGGTGTGGCCTGATGTAGGTTCCTCCTTGATTTTCTCTTGGTGTAGGTGCCTTTATACAAAAGTCTTCTCCTTTTTCTTTGTAGTCTTCTTGTAGTCCTTTCTTGTCCTTGATGAAATTGAGACTTCTTGGCTTGATGCTTCAACTTTTATAGATTTCCTTCCTTGGTGAGTGTTTTTGAGATGCCCTTTTCTTGATGTGTCACCTAAGCTCTAATACCATGTTGAAGAATTAAGGGAAGTTATGCATAATAGGATTTTTCTCCACTTTATAACAATCTGTGAAGCACTTTTACAATTTATCTTAGCTTCATCTCCTTCTTATTATTAGTGTGTGTGTTTACTTCATCAAACTGCTACCAAAACATAAGAAACAAGAACACAAGATATTGGCTCTATGCTAGGGCCAAAACCTCTCTCTCTTAGAGAGGAAAACCCTTTCATAAATTTCTCTTATTGAAGCTTCTTATTGATCAATTCCAAACCCTATACCCTTAGATAAAATATCCTCCATGCATAAGTCAATTCCTTCCTCCTTCCTGCACTTTATTCCCCGACACTTAGTCCTCCTTCTTCTGGCACTTCGTTCTCCTTCTTCCGGCACTACTCTTCTTACAATTGTTGGTAGTCCTTATTGTACTTGCCCTAGAAGAGACACTTATCCTTGGTCTCTAGTGAAGCCCTTCACTAATGATGATTTCTTCCTTCTTCTTGAGCAACCAATCTCCTTCTTCAATGTGTAGGTAAATACTTGATATGATAGTTCTGCAGCCCTAAATTCTCACACGTGTGGGAAATTTAGTAGTGTATTTGGTTCCTTTCTCTTTCGTATGAGAAAGTCTCTTCTTCGCTCTAGTGGGAGGCCTTGTAGGCCTAAGTTTCAAGCCCAAACCAAGATGAATATATGACTATGATTTTTTTGTTGATATAACCGCAGATTGCCCTCCTTTTTCTCACACGTGCGACTGTACTTTGCCCTAGAAATAGTCCCAATTTATTCCTTCTTTCTTTGTTGCACTTGGAGACCCATTAGACTTCGTCCTTATTCACTTTTCCTTGACTTCTCTTTCCCATTGATTTCAGAGGTGAGTATTGGTCATTATGAGGGTATGGACAACCTCTATATATAGAGGATTTCCCCCCCTTTTGGTTGACTTGAGGTCGACTTGTTGACTATAGGCCGACTTGGTGTTTCTTCATCATTTTTGTTGCTAGGGGGATGTCGTTGCATGAAGAGGACTTTACTTTTCTTGGAGATATTTCCTTTGACTCTTATACAAGTTTATACATAGGGTAACATGCCCTTAAGGGTCTTTAATAAATACATTGACTCTTTGACTTCCTAGAAGCACTTAAATATGCGCTTGACCTACTTCAATGAGCAAGAAACTCATTGATAAATATAACAACAATAATATTTATTTTCTTGAATAAATACAAATTTCAAAATTACATTTATGAAGACCTAACCCAGTTACACTTTCTTCAACAATAGTCATTTTTGTTGCTAGGGGGATGTCGTTGCATGAAGAGGACTTGAATTTTCTTGGAGATATTTCCTTTGACTCTTATACAATTTTATACATAGGGTAACATGCCCTTAATGGTCTTTAATAAATACATTGACTCTTTGACTTCCTAGAAGCACTTAAATATGTGCTTGACCTACTTCAAAGAGCAAGAAACTCATTGTGTGTGTGTGTGAGAGAGAGAGAGAGAGAGAGAGAGAGAGAGAGAGAGAGAGAGAGAGAGAGAGAGAGAGAGAGGTGAGTGACGGAGAGAGGAGAGTGAGAGGAGGAGAGAGAGAGAGATGGAAGAGTCAGGAGTGAGAGGTCAGAGTTGAGAGAGCGAAGACTGCACAACAAGTGAGAGAGAGGGAGAGTGAGAGTGGGAGTGAGAGTGAAGTTGAGAGACGAGAGTCGAGAGAGAGTGAGAGAGAGAGGAGTGAGAGAGAGTGATAGAGAGAGAGGAGTTGAGAGAGAGAGTGAGAGACGAGAGTGCAGAGTGAGAGAGAGAGAGAGAGAGAGAGAAGGAGAGAGGAGAGAGGAGTGAGAGTGAGAGTGAGAGAGAGTGAGAGAGTGAGAGTGAGACGTGTAGAGTGAGAGTGAGAGTGAGAGAGAGTGGAAGAGAGTTGAGAGAGAGAGGAGCTGAGAGAGAGAGAGAGAGAGAGAGAGAGTGAGAGTGAGAGTGAGAGTGAGAGTGAGAGTGAGAGAGGTTCGCACCCAGCCCTTTAGAGACAGTGTGTAGGTGTGCACTTCTCCTTAAGGCGAGGTGCGGCACCCCGACTTTTCTCTGTGTACAGAAAAGTCGGGGTGTGCAGGGGCCACATGGCGCCCCTGCACAACCACCGCGGGCGATTTTTTGCCCTAAATTCCCTCCAAAAATAAAAATTTAAACCCTAAAACGAAATTTCAAACAGATGAAATGCAAGTCAAGGACATTATGGAATTGGGCATGGTAGACTGCGGTCATCACTTTCAGTTCCTATGAGTATCAATTGTCACATTTCACACACACCAATTGGGTTGTGTTGGTCATGAAAAATACCTAGGAAATTAGGAATGAGCCCAAAGGTTAGCAACAAGTTGTTAAAAACAAACAAAGTTCCAAATAAAAGGTATATGGGGGATGCCCACAGGTTTGACCCTGGGACCTCCACCCACCAAGTAAAGCTTCCCACCGACAGCCCAATGGGCCTTACATTAAAAACTCCACCCATGAAATGTATTCAAAACACCATTTTTCCAAGCAATGGGGAGCAGCAGAGGAGCATGAAGTTCAATGCGGTGGAACCCTAACACAGTGGTCAAGGCGAAACCATGCTTGGCACATTTTTCGAGACAAAATCTTGCAAGAATATTTTTGATGCTTAAGGAATCTTTAGATTCCCTTGGAGGTTGATTTTTGACAAAGGCATAATAATGCCGACTTAATAGTCATTTTACCAGAATTTTGCAGGGAGCGCAGTGGTGTGCTTAGAATTTTCATACGTGTAGCAAATTTTTCACCCATCTTGAGGAAGGAATCTTTGAGGGAATCTTCAAGATTCTTTCCTTAATTAAATTTAATATACTGAAATAAAATCCTCATTCATAAATATTTATGTCCCTTTAAACATAATAATTTATAGTTTAATTAAATTAATTATGTTAGATTTGAGACTTTTGTGAGTCTCGTATTCACAATTGAATTATACTGTAAAATTTTATTTACTAAAAGAATAGATGATAATTTAAATGGTCATGGCAGTTCTCCATATATAGGGGTTGACTGGCCATGCCAACAAGGAGACATGTCTCTTTGATTCATGCCTTTTCACTAACTTAGTTAGTTTAATCTTAATTATTTATAATATTTTAATATTTTATTTAAAACAATTATTTATGAATATTTAATTCATAACAGAGTATGTTGAAGGAAAACAATTTTTCAAATGGATGTTGGGCTAAAGTTGTATCCTACACATCATATATTATAAATAAGCGCTTTTTACACGTTAGCCATTTTTAAGACATGCATAAACCGCTACCACATGTGCCGTGTCGAATCTCGAAGTCAATAGATGAAGCCATTGTTAGGTATTGAGCACTTGAGTGAAGCAGTGAATCACATGGATGTTAATTATGGGATTTGGAAAAAAGGCTATGTTTTAGTTTTGTATTTTTAAAATTGTGATGTTTTTCAATTTAAAATATATTTGAATATATAATTTGATTTAGTTTTTTTCTAATATATATTATGTAAAATTTAAATTTATAATTAAATAAAATTTTTATCAAATTGTTAAATATATATATAAAAAATTAAATATGAAAAAAATAAGGGAGAGTGGGAAAACGAGCTGCACGAACGTGCACAAAGCCAACCTCGGGTCACAACTTAGCATTTTTTGATACGGGCTCATTCGCCCAGGTGCGCTCTCGTCCGACCTGCCTGAACGAGTTCACACGGACGCCCTCGCGCTGACCATAACAATCGAAGGTGGGGATTCTCTGCGAACCATGGTGGAGGACAGGATGGAGCCCCACATAGGTGGTGCGACCACCTGACTAGCTATGGGAAGGATAGTCTTAACACTCCAGGCAGTTGGAAGGGAGCACAAGACTATAAGCTATTCTGCCTAGGAGCTACATGATATTGGGGATGCGCACAAAACTAGAGAGTCACAAGGTCTGCGACCGCGCACAGAGGACTGCGTTGCCACTGTGGAATGATAGAGGGAGGAGATTCAAATGTCACATATTTGAGTATCCTAGCCCTTTATTTCCCATCTTGTGAAGTTGTGGTGACATTCACAGGCATAACATACAATTGGTGTTTATGCTCTTTTGTTCTTTTGCCTTGTACTAGACTCATAGTGTGAAATCATCATGTTTATGATGTTTGATGGAGAGAGAGATAGGGAGAGAAAGAGAGAGAGAGGGAGAGATCGAGAGAGAGGGAGGGAGAGAGTGAGAGAGAGAGAAAGGGAGGGAGAGAGACAAATAGAGAGAGAAAGGGAGGGAGAGAGAAAGGGAGAGAGAGAGAGAGAGAGAGAGAGAATGGGGGGGGTCCGCGGGGAAGAAGAGTACCCAAGGAGTAGGCTAGGACGTTAACCGGTGGGTCTTCGCATTCAGATCAAGTGCGTCATCATTCACTCGCAGAGGTGACCGACAACAAGGGAATGCCAGTAATAGCAGAGCAAGCGGAGTCTCAATCCCCCACATCCCCAACAATTAAGCTACGTTGATCCTCTTGAATCAAGACGTAAATTTCTAAAGAATGAGCTTCATCCTCTCGTGTTGATTCCTCTTGAATTTCTTCCTCTACTGGCAGTCCCAGACGAATGCTACTCTTCTACAGCCATATAGGTTACCAGTTCCATGCCCAACTAAATTTAAGTTTAGTTATTGTTTTTCTTCTCTCTTCCTAATTAGTTAGTAGTTATTCAATTATAGTTGCTTCTCGTGGAATGATTCTCATACCCATGGTAATGACTATGCAGGTGTCAACCCCCTCACATAAATCAGCAAGGGTACCCTTTTGGGCAGGGTGGTCAGCCTTACGTACCGCAAGGCCAACCCACTACCTAGTCTGGTCAACCATCTGGACAAGTTGGTCAACCTCAAGGTCAACCAACCATCCAGTCTGCTCAGCCATCTGTTCCGCAAGGACAACCCTCTTTTACCATTTTATTGTCCATCATTTTTGTGGACTCAACTAGCCTACTTGATTGTCACATTACTGTTTCATGACTCTCAATTTTAGCTCTAATCATTTCACGTTGCTAAGGCACTATATGACTGAAGTTTTTCTTTATCACCTATTATATGTTTTGAGCATCCACTATCGATGTACCACTAATTTTCCTGTCCTTCCGCATATAAGGCTATCCCACATCTTTCTGGTTGCGATTCTTTCTTTCTCCATGTTTTGGGACTCACTGAAACTTGCCCTTTCTGCGTTTTTTGCTGAAACCTACTCCTGCATTCAGAATCTTCATGACCGAAGTTGTTACAAATAGAACATTATATTTCATTCTCAAGAGCTGAAAAGTTATTGTAGGTAATATTGATTCCAACTCATACATTTTTTTCTCCCCTAAATCATAATATTTTAACAAAGTAGCCGTGAAAAAAAATGACGGTGATTAGCATATCATGGAATGATTGCAATATTTTGGTATTCCCCCCAACTGCGGCTAAAATTATAAGTTTGAATATACGGTGATTTCGGCCAGATGTTGATGCATCCTTCAATTTTTGCAGTGAGCCATGTCCAACCCCCTATGCGGTAATAATTAGGCTTGAGTCTGCCCATGACTGATTTCGCCCTGGTTCAACTGTTTCCTCTTCTGTCTGACCTTCCTCTGAATTAGTGCTTACCAAATTCATGTCCAGCATGATTTCCCCCATGCTCTGCAGGAAAAGGAGAGGGATGCTCCTGAAACACCGAGACGGGAGGTTCACTCCTCGATTCATGAGAATCTGAGGAGATGAGAAGAACATGAGCATATCTCTTTCTCTCTCTCTCTCTCTCTCTCTCTCTTCTCTATATATATATATAATTATTATATATTATATTATTATATATATATATATATATATATTGCGTTAATTTGGTTGGTCTTGCATACGAGATATCCTTCCCAAAACTACATTATGGTACCTTGGTTTATTTATATTTTGGTTTAGCTGATATGATATACCTTGCAGGAAGATCTGGCGCAACTGAAGGGAATTGCCTGTCTTCTGGTAGCTCCCATGCCACCAGTACAATTGACAATAGGAGCCATGCATAGTGAAATGTCTTGCCCTGCTCATGTGCCTTGCGGCAGTTCATAAGGAACTCACTGCATAGATAATTCACCCAATTAAACTAGACTCCTTCAGCGCATTGGGCTGCTAGTGCAATCACAGGCACGGTCTGCTGCTCCTGGATCATCCTTGTGAAGACCTGTAGCTAATGATTGATACTCTGTGGGATAGGCTGCTACGGGAATACAAGGGATCCTGTAGAAAACACAGTCTTCACTTAATAGAAGAAGTGGAGTGGAAAACAATAGAAATGATGGAGTGATGCATGGTAAGGAGTGGAGGAGATGGGATCTAGCATTCTAGTTAATCAATTCACAATAGAAATTGTTGGAATATATATGTTGCACCACTATTTACTACCAAGCAATATTGGGAAGTTTACCTAACACATCACAGGCCGCTGACAATTGGTGGTTTGCGTGGTCTGAGTTGCCATCAAATTTGGTTGAGCGGGCAAGTTAGAGGGCAATGTAACACCAAACATGACACGCCCATAGGGGTTGATCCTCGTGGTTTTAGTGTGGTGAATCCGGGCGAAGACCCATCGAATCATGTGATGACCTTTCATCTATGATGTTCATCAAACACTCTCAATGATGATTCAATTCGGCTTCACCTTTTTCAGCGCACGTTAACTGGTCTGGCAGCAAAGTGGTATATCGAACTTCCTAGAGCTTTATTTGATAACTTCAGTACCCTAGCCACAACCTTTTTAACCCATTTTCAGTTACCTATAAGGTACGAAACAGGAACTGAGCTACTTACCAATTTCAAACAAACGAAGGCCACTCACATATCCGATCATATTCATGAATGGCGACGTCGTCTTAGAATGGTAAAAACATATGTTCCTGATCAGCTATTGGTTGAATGGTTTATTAAGTCACTGTTACCCGCTATTACAGAAGATGTGGCAAAGGGAGGAGTCGTCACTGAAGAGCAAGTTATTTCTTGTGCCCAATATCTGGACTTGATCTATACTCAGTCTGGCACGCTCTATGATAAAATCCCTGATGCTCCTAGACCAGAATTTTTCGTTCCTCCGAATCCTAAATCAAACAAAGACTCTCATGCCGGCGATGGTGTGATAGTTACAAAAAGCACTAAAACCACAAAGGCTACATCAAAAAAAGCCCGCACGGTTTCGAGTCAAAATGCAAATGATGATGTTCTAGGTACAAATATGTTCCAGGTACAAAGATGTTCCAAGACATGCAAGGTACCAAGGAATGTTAGTGTACTCTTCCAAAGCATGTTAAGGTGTGCCATGAGTGTTGAGGAGTGCTAGGTCTCTCTCATTAATAGAATTGACAGAGTTTGATTATGTATTAAATAATATAGTTCCTACACACACTAGTGGAACTTTATTTAAATAAAGTTTGCTAGATAATAAACCTAATAGAGATGAATCATGTGTTGATTCATAGGAAAACTATATTATTATGACTTGAGGGAAATGATAGACACTAATTACTTCTTAACAAATTGACTGACTATTATAACCACTATGACCTTGGACACATAATGAAAAATACTCCACAACAATGGTCTTAAATCGTTATCTTTTGACAAAAAATATAGCAACATGTACATAACATCATCAAAAACTCATTGGAATGATTAATGATGATGAACATTTTCTGACTGCCACCAAAAGTAACCAAAAAGAGCATTGGTGAGGGTCAATAAAAGATCGTCACTAGAAGTTTCACCAGAAAGAGAATTAGCAATTGGCCTTTAATGTCCCTCACCAAAAGTGTCACCAAAGAGAGAATTAGTGACAGGCCTTTAACGACCCTCACCAAAATAAGACCACGGTTAAGGTACACTTGTTCCAAGCTCAATGTTGGGCAAATATATTCTAGTGGGCATCACTAGATATGTTTCTCGCTAAGGAAATTGGAAAAGGCTAAGAAATAGGCATTAAAAGGAAAAAAGGCATTTTTGGCACATTTATTTATGAAAATAAAGGAAATTAGGAGAAAAGTAAGGTGAAAGGTCACAGGTTGCATGTGAGGAGGAAAATGAAGGAAAATAATGGAAAATGAAGAAAATAGAGGCTTTTTATCAGTAGATAATCCTAACTATGTTTGTAGGTTATAGAAAGCATTGTATGGTCTTAGACAAGCAGCACGTGCATGGTACTCAAGGTTGGACAAGTATCTTCAAAAACAATCCTTCAAGAGAGGAATTCACCACACCTGAAGCATTTGATCTTAGAAATATCTTTCTTCTTATTCAATTGCTCCTGATGCCCCTTGGATGTGAGGGCTGCATTCTCTTCCTCCTGCTGGTCCATCATGTAGCTCCTGCAAAACCTTTTGTGCTTTAGGTTTTTCTAGGCATCTTAATAAAACGGAATCATAATTTTGCCTGAAAAGTACATCATCAATGATTATGAAGTTTTTTGCTTTTAATATAATGGCCCGTTTCTCTTTGTTCTCCCTAAAAACATCTTTTAGTCCCTAAAAATGGCTCTGAAATGTTAGCACCCAAAAAACTACCAAAAATAGTAAGTTGCGCTACAATTTAGGAAACTGAAAATAAACAAAAATGGTTCAAGCTCTGTTGAATCAATTAATTTTAATGTTAAAACATGAATTTGGTTTATAAGGGACACCAAAGCATGTTGTCGAGAGTATTGTTTTCCTGCATTTTGTGTATAATAGTGGTCAAATTCTAAAACCCATGGCACCAATTTCAAGCCAGATTTGGGATCCATGAATTGTAATAATCTGAATCAGAGGATCATATATGGAGATCATGTCAGTATTATTGTAACAGACATGATATAATAATACTGAGATCACTGGAATTCATATGTCTAAGAACTCTAATGGAGCATTAATATGGGTATTTCCCTTAAGATAATATTTTACCCAGATGCAGTAAATTAGGTATAATCGATTAATTCCAATGGACCATTCATGGGTCTCGTGGCTTTGGGTGAAAACCAAAATGACATCTCTATCTCTCCTTTTCAAATCAGGAGGACATATTCCATTTAAGGAATATACTCATTCCTACCAAAAAGGAATGTACCTAAGCTCCCTGCTTAGGAATTTTCCAAGTTTCTTCCAAGTAAGAAACTTCTTTTCAGGCTCCCTCTTAACTAGGGACCTGTCGTGTGCGAAAATCATGCACAAAACCATAGGTGGGTCTGCCCATCCTAACATAGGGTCCAGAACCAAAATTTTCCGGGGCGTTGCCCCGGACCCCATAAAGTGGGGCTACGGGTATGCCTCAAACCCCTTATGACCCCCCCCTCCCCCACCCCCCGCTACACAATTGGCACAACGAAGGGGGCTCCGCCCCCCCTCTAACCCCCTGGTTAACTACAATGGGCTAGTGTGGAAAGAAGGATCCTGGTGGATATTGGTGGCCACCTGCCAAAATCCCACTTGACCCCCATCATTGTTTTTTTCAGCTTTTCAGTTTCCTTAATTGTAGCCCAGTTTACTATTTTTAGCAGTTTTTCGGGTCCTAAACTTCTGAAGCCGTTTTGAAGTTTATAACTCGTTTTTTCCTTTTTTCCAGTTAGTTTATTATACATTAAGCCAGACCGAGATGGTTGACAACCACATGCAGAAAGTGCCATTCCTGAAGATGAATTTGAAGAGTGCTCAAATTCCGTCAGCTATTGCAAGTTTCTAGTGCTGATTTCCAACAACTGATCCCAAGACCCTAAATTTCGTGATAAAATGAGCGTCCTTAGACACTTGGATCTCGATAATAGTGGATTTGGATTTCTTCAAGAAAATGTATTTGGAAGCCTTGTCTTTCTTGAGTTCTGTTCAATATTTAGCTTAGATATCTCAATAGCCAATGACTCTATCATTCTAGTCATTTTGTCTAACTTTGGTTTTGAAGATGAAGTAGAGGAAGAAGAAGCCTCGCCTCTCTGCCTCCTTCTATCAGTATGACTCTTGAGCTTCTCTGCAGCCATAATATTAGATTCTACTTCTAGGGCTACATCTTGCATATCAGCCAGAGTGGCACATCTTCTTTCTCTCAGTGGCAGGAAGAAATCAGATTCAAAATCATTGGCATAGGTAAGTTTGGCAGAGGTGGGGGTAGGCTTTACTTCAGTTGGTATCTTATTATACATATGATTGAGTCTTTTATTAAATAATCTGAATGCCAGATTATTTATATTGAACTTGATTTATGTAATGTATGTAATGAGGCAGATCCCAATGAGTTTGGCCCCATTTCGATTAGTGATTTAGTGGTCTTAAAGAAAAGTTTATTGATTTGCATTAGCTGCATTAGGGAAACTCTTTGTTGTTTGTGATTGTTTCGTTTGCATGAAAGCCTTCTAACTCTCTTGTAATTAGCATTCATCAAATGGAATGACATGTTTTGTCATATAGATTCCATGATCATCCACCTTGCAAACTGTCTCTACCATTTGTCTACTCTCACCCATATAATATCACTATACTATACTAGCAAGTGTTGCACACAACATGCTACACTTCACATTGGCATGATGCCCATCATTGTGCTATAGCACTTCACATCATGCCAATGTGAAGTGTAGCATGTTGTGTGCAACACTTGCTAGTATAGTACAATCAAGGGAAGGCATAGGGTCTGTATCGGGATTCTCTCAGCAGACCAAGCAATTTGTAAGAAAATAACCTAACCAAATAGTTAAGATTATTCCCAAATCACTTTTACATAGACTCGATCTAGAGCAATAGGACTCGCCTAAGATCCTAGTGACAAAATCCATTTCAGCTTTAGGGTAAGACTAGAAGAAAACTCTGCCAACCATCCGAGAATGGATCGGTGAGACAAAAAACCTCACATGCATTTTATCCTAATTTAAACACTATCTAGTAATAACTATGCTCGGGAGTAAATTGATGTATGTGATCTACAATAATGTCTAAAAAAATTGATAATAAAGATCATTCAATTGTGATGAGAAATGAATCTGTTTTAACAATAATCATTTTGTATAGAAAGTTAGCCGAAACGATTGTGAAAGATATATCGCATAAAGAATTATTCATGTATTCAGCATAAAATATAGATCATCATCATACAGAAGTGCAATAATGGAAATCAAGATTCGAAAGATAGTAATGGAGTTGAAATTGGAAGGGTTAAGGAAAATACAAAGGAAAAATATCAAATATTTACATATTTTACAAAAATGAAAGATAGTGATGGAGTTGAAAAGTTGGAAAGAAAACAAATTTTGGAAATTGAAAGATAGTAATGGAGTTGAAATTGGAAGGGTTGAGGAAAATACAAAGGAAAAAGATAAAATATTTACATATTCTCCAAAAATGAAAGATAGTGATGGAGTTGAAAAGTTGGAAAGAAAACAAATTTTGGAAATTGAAAGACAGTAATGGAGTTGAAATTGGAAGGGTTAAGGAAAATAGAAAGGAAAAAGATCAAATATTTACATATTTTCCAAAAATGAAAGATAGTGATGGAGTTGAAAAGTTGGAACGAAAACAAATTTTGGAAATTGAAAGATAATAATGGAGTTGAAATTGGAAGGGTTAAGGAAAATACAAAGGAAAAAGATCAAATATTTACATATTTTCCAAAAATGAAAGATAGTGATGGAGTTGAAAAGTTGGAAAGAAAACAAATTTTGGAAATTGAAAGATAGTAATGGAGTTGAAATTGGAAGGGTTAAGGAAAATACAAAGGAAAAAGATCAAATATTTACATATTCTCCAAAAATGAAAGATAGTGATGGAGTTGAAAAGTTGGAAAGAAAACAAATTTTGGAAATTGAAAGACAGTAATGGAGTTGACTAAGACTAGAAGAAAACTCCGCCAACCATCCGAGAATGGATCGGTGAGACAAAAAACCTCACATGCATTTTATCCTAATTTAAACACTATCTAGTAATAACTATGCTCGGAAGTAAATTGATGTATGTGATCTACAATAATGTCTAAAAAATTTGATAATAAAGATCATTCAATTGTGATGAGAAATGAATCTATTTTAACAATAATCATTTTGTATAAAAAGTTAGCCGAAATGATTGTGAAAGATATATCGCATAAGGAATTATTCATGTATTCAGCATAAAATATAGATCATCATCATACAGAAGTGCAATAATGGAAATCAAGATTCGAAAGATAGTAATGGAGTTGAAATTGGAAGGGTTAAGGAAAATACAAAGGAAAAAAGATCAAATATTTACATATTCTCAAAAAATGAAAGATAGTGATGGAGTTGAAAATTTGGAAAGAAAACAAATTTTGGAAATGAAAGATAGTAATGGAGTTGAAATTGGAAGGGTTAAGGAAAATACAAAGGAAAAAGATCAAATATTTACATATTCTCCAAAAATGAAAGATAGTGATGGAGTTGAAAAGTTGGAATGAAAACAAATTTTGGAAATTGAAAGACAGTAATGGAGTTGA
>APFE031225863.1:0-15754 GCA_000404065.3 Pinus taeda | reverse complement strand
ATTAAGATCACCTCAAGAACTACACTTAGACCATCATTTCACCCTCTTCCATACATTATTACGGCTAGATATGACCACTTTTCATTCACTTTAGAAATTCCCTATCATATAAGATCATCTCCTATTTTTACAATTTTCTATTTTTAGTTAGTCTATTTTTAGCAACGGATGACATGTGGTGGTACTCGAGCATTGACTAGCTCGTTACATGGTTGGTTACACTCCATTAATACACACTAACTCATGCGTAGGTTGTCCTATCATGAATTCTCACTTACTTTCATAAATTTAGCATCTAACACCTTATCCATGTTGGGTATGCATTATATTCTTTGCAAAATTATCCCTATGCATTATACAATGCGTGATGCACAATAAGGGGATCACATGGGGTTGCATCCCCCTTGAGTTTAAGGGGTTCACAAGGGGATGGAATCCCCCTTGTGTGGTGGTTCTAGTGAGTTTCCCTCGAAAACTTTTTTGGGTACTTTTTTCTTTTGTTTTTGGTTGTTTTCGACACACAATGTTGCTAAAAGAGGTTTTGTGGTGCATGGAGGTATTTCCTCATGGTTTTGTAGTTATAGTTAAGGAATTATGAATGTATTTTGATATAGGGTAAATGGATTGATGTCATAGGAATACCACAAGGTATATATTTTGTATTGTAACACTATACAAAAGAATATATATATTGAAAAAATCTTGTTGGTTTTCATGATTTGGGTTTCTCAAATAAAATATTTGTGTTAAAATGTGTTTTTTCCATTGTATCTTTTTTATTTTATTAAGAACTTGTTTTCATTAATTAATTGTATAGGGTTAAAGTTAATTTTGGTTAATATGTTCATTGATTAGGAAAGTTACTTCAATGTTCCATATTTCCCGATTATCGATCCATTTTATTTCCATTACCAATCACATAAATCGTTATCACATTGGTGGTAACTAACGAAAGAATATAAACGAAAAATGTAGAAGACAAGCCAAGACAAGATGACACAAGAATAGGGCTCAAGCCAAGGGAAAAGCCCAAGATGGGGAAAACCCTTGATCAATTCTTTTAATTATTATTATCAAATGATCAACAGAGAGAGTACAATAATGAAAAGTCAAGGTCATAGCGGCTTACGAATTTGATGATCAATATCACTGATTAAGTGTCAACGAAACAACCTAGTCAACTCGACAATATTTTTCTAAAGTCATCCAATCTAGGCTTGATATGGAGTTATGAGAATGTTTCCCTTTGATTACAAGTCTGGACTCAACTAACTGTTGTAGCATTTGCCCACTTGTGTCACCAATGACTAAAGTCTGCTTGTTGCACATCTAAATTATGGTTAGGGCTTCTTAGTTCACTGCATCAACTTATTTTCTCACCTCCAGACCTCCTTCAATGGTTGAAACCTCCTTTCTAGTAATTTGGTCCATTCTTCTAGGTTGATTTGGGTTAATTCCAACCCTCAAACATGCTGCAAGACTCACCTGCTCCCACATGGTTAATTTTGTGTCCTGTTGGAAAATGTGACTAGGTTCAGTCTTCATTAATGTATTTGAGTCATCATGTAATGTACTTGTCAAAAGAATAAATAAAATAATTATTATTATTATTATTATAACTTATTAAAGCATGGGTTTCATGCTTGGGTCATCATGTTTTAGGTACAAGTCCCTAGTGAGGACTTCTAAGATATATTCTGAGTCAATAGAGTCATTGTACATTTAAAGAGACCCTTCTAGGGATTTTGAATCATATAAAAAGGTTAAGTATTGAGACAAATATGAATTATGTTACCTCCAAACTAAGTCGGTCTTAAGATGATCGAAGGCTATTTGACCTCACTTAAAGGATATATATGAAGCAGTTCAAATTCCATTTGGAGGAAAATCAACTCAAGCAAGTTCGATATCTCTTTGAAGCTGGGAAAAAGTGCGAAATAGAGGAAGAAGGGAAAAGGAGTGCGTGTATGGTCTAGGAGAAGGAAGGAAGGAAAATCAAAGTTTTGGTGCATCTCTCTCTCCCTCATGCCCTAGATTGGAAGATTGAATTTCTCTTGTTGATGTCATAGCCAATTGTTGCATGTTGTTTGTTGGCTCACTAAGATGTCTTTTTACAGGAAATCTCAATCCCTACATTAATTGTCAACTTGAGGTAAGTCTTTTTATCTCAAAAGTGTCAGCACAATATATGTAGTGAATCTAGAGGTTATCTAATGATGAATTGTTGCAATCACTAATGACTAATTCTTCAATTCAATCCACACAATTCTAGAAAGAACTAACTATGGAAGAAATATTCTTAACACACTCTGCAATTCTATGCAACTTGTTCTGAAATCAATTGAAACTAAATGCAAATAAGAATCACACTTGGAATTGTTCAAATAGACTTAAGGCTAAATCACTCAATCAAGGAAAGAAACTATAACTATTGAAAAGAATTGTTAATCTATAGCAATCCAAATTAGCCAGCAATCTCAATTGAACATCAAACAATAATTGAACAACATTCAGTAATTGAACAACAAACAACAATTGAACAACAAGTGGTAATTGAATAGCAAACAACAATTGAACAACAAGAACGCATGCAACAATAAAGGATTTCTAAATAGCAAATGATCTATATTGCAATCTATGGAAATTAATTAGAATTATCTCTAAGATCTCTGATAACATCACTCGAAATGAACAACAATCTGCTATTAACACTAATTCACTCATTCCAATCAAAGCATTACTTCAGTTTGTTACACGGCTTCACTCTGAATCTATTTGAACAACAATTTGAATCAATATCACAAACCTTTATGATAAATGAAATAACCAATGATTGAACATTAATCAAATAGCAAAGACTAAATAGAAAGACTATAACACAAGGAAGCAATAGAACTTCTCATGACCGAGCCTAGATTCGCCAGTAGCCTCCACTTAATAAGAACTCAGAATATGAATATGTATCAAACACAACCTTCTTTCATTAATGCAAGTAACAGCTTACAAAATCCCTGAGATAACATCATTGTATGTTTTCAAAAAAAAAAATTACAGATTATCCAAGTCTGAACTATCTCTAATTGCCTTTCGGCCCTATATATAACATAAAAGAGTAACTAGATAAAGGTGAATCCTTAGGATCAGGGGATCCTGAGGATTTCGCAATACATAATTTGATCATGTGATAAAATAGCATTGTTCAAGCTAATCTCCCGTTGCCTTGTCTGCCAAAGATGTTGTAGTTTCCCTTTTATGGCCTCGCGTTGTTCTGTCAACTGAATGACTTTTTCCGAGTCTGCATCTTCTGCATACAAAGATAGCAAAAAATTAGTTTCTTATGCTAGATTTGCCTATTTTGTCACCAAATGATTTCATCCAACTTTAGCCGATATTTTCCTTATTTTAATCTATAAATAGAGATAATCGTATAAGGATGAAAGTTAAATAAAGCAATTTATGAAGAGAAAGCATACCTTTTTCCTGACCCAACATAGTCCCCAGCTTACCTTGTTGCATGTCTACTGGCAAGTGAGTAGTTTAGATGCAATTGAGTTAGGGAATAAATAGGATATACCTCCTCCTTGTAATTCCCAAAACCATTTTTCTGCTTAAGGACAGTGAAATCCTGGGTTACCTCTTGATCCTTCAAGTTATAGTCACAGCGGTATTGATCAGGAGGATACCATATGATTGGGGGTTTGTAACGACATCCTATCCAATCAGGCCCCATTATTAAAATCATATTACTATATTTATAGAAACAACAGGAGGCAGCTTTGAAGTTCCGATATCCAAATGGCTCTCGGTTCCTCACAGTGTTGCTGGATACTTCCCACCTATATCTTGATGCAGACAAGGCTTCTTCCTTAATGTCCTAGAAATATTCCTTTCTAGCCTGAATGATATTGGTATGGAGTGGCCCCAATTTGCCTACTAACAGGATCGTTGCATAAACTGTTTATGTCTGACAGATATGGGCAATTGTTGTGTATGCTCCCCTCTAACCCATAGGTCAATGCCATACTCACGTTTTCTGAAAGTATTGTGAGCCTTGGCCCACTTGAGTTGGTTGGTAGCAAATGAGAGGAATGCCTGAAATTGGACATCTTCTATAAAAGGGCCACAGTGGCTGTCCCTATCATATTCTAAAAAGAAATTATGCATATAAAGTTCACAGAGGAGGCATTGAACCTTCTCATCGTGCTCTCTAAAGCATTTGATAAAGTCTGGGGTGGTTTTTATCTCTACCAGTTTGCCAGCCTTAGCGGCTTTGACTTTTAGTAAGAGGTATCTTTCCATGAGAAATAAGGCATAATTTGTTCCAGGGGCTTGGCATGATAGGGTGTCTGAATAAAGAGAGCAGACGATCGCCATTTTCTCTCTACCCTTTTGCAATTTACCCTTTAATCTTTCAACCTTCTTTTTCTCAGCCTTATACTGAGAAAAGGTCTCATCTTCAGTCACTTAAGTGCTTCAAACTTCCTCCTCAACCCTTGATGTTCATGCAGAGGGACCACCTTTTCTTTGTGCTGAGCTAGTTCTTGTTGAACTGTTAATAGCTCATTCTGTAGCCTTTTGATGATGGCCTCTCTTACCAAGGGAGTGTAAGCGGGTGTCTCATCTGTTTGGGCTTCTCCATCCTGGGTATCCGTAGGATCGGTCTGCATAGCAGCTTCAACTGCTTCTTGAATTATGCAATCAATTCAAACATTTTATTCAACATCTATTTGGACAACAATATCCACAGCGGGGTGGTCCATTTGGGTTTCTTGCGAAAAGACACAAGGGTCCTTAGTTTTCATTTCAATGTCTTCTACCATACATGGCTAAGTCTGAGTTTATTTTGGACAGACCACAAGGAACTCTGTTTGAGTCTCAGCATCCTTCCTAGAACATTGTTCGGTTTGCTTCTTGCGGTTTCCATTTCCACTTTCAATTTCCTGGTTCTGGTTGCCTCTTTTAACCAATGTTTCAACTGTCTGATTACTTGCTTATGTGTTATATACTTCTTGAGCATATTTCTAAGCCTATCTCTGTAGGACTCATTTACTCTAGGACCTACATCTGATGGTGGGTTAGCTGCATTATCCTCTGGTTCCTGTACAGGTGATACTATGTCAGCATCAGGGATGGTTCCAATTGGAACTATGTCTCTTGGTGGAGTTTCACCTTCTAGCTCATCGTTATCATGTATTTATTTTTTAGGAGATCCCAATGCAATGGTATATCCTGAATAATTATCGTTCTCCGAGTCTTCTCTTGGGTAGGCCTCGTCCTCGGGGGACTTAGAAAAGGGAGTATCACCTCGTTGATTAGCATCTTCCAGTGCTTCATCTTCAGGGTTTCTTTCAGGTAGGGTGTCCACTGGACTGGTGCCTACTGTCTGAGTTTCTTCTCTAATGGCTTCCCCTTCATGTACCTTGGCTTCGAGGGGTGTTTCCATAGAAGGAATTGATTCCCTCTATTCCTCCATGGCATCAGTGAATGGCAAGGTTTCCTCACGACGAGGGTTGTCAGTAGGGGCAGACTGATTGGGGCTATAATTCTACTCTTCAATGCTCCCTGGTTGTTCTCTATCCTTGGCAAACATTCCCATGTTTTCTAATACCATGGACACTTCCTCCTCATAGTCTTGCAAAGGAGGATTTTACGGACTAGGAGGTGGTGTGTGGGATGGTCTGACTTCCTCTACTTGAATTGGGATGCATCACTAGGCTTTCACTCGCACAAAGCACCTACGCTTTTCTGGTTTTAAGGGCACAGTGGAATTATTTCTCTTTAGTGTTCTTCTTAGGCTTGGGGTTCTTGGCCCTTGTTGCTCTATTGCCGCATTTTCCAGGGGTGGAGCCAAAGTAGGATTTATGATACTGTCCCATGTTAATTTATGCTAGGCCTCTATTTTTGATAATTAATTCAATCAAACCATGATGGTTGACTACACTATGTGGGTATTTAGCTATCCTAACTTGTCGGGCGACATCATGTAACAAGGAATTCAGATAAAATGGTAAATTAACTCAAATTATTTGTTTTAAAATGGCTAGAAGTTTCCTTGTTAACATATATTGCACCATCTAATTTAATGAATCGCGTGCGTGCAACAGCCTGAGCTGTGAAGACCTAGCCACCTCCTTGACCTCGTAGGCCTCTCTCAGCAACCTCCTACTTCTGAATTTTCTCTGACCATGCACCCCTCTGAGGAGGGCGACCCTCCCTCATCCAACCACCAAGGAATCGAAGAAAATGAAGAAGCATTCGCATCCCTGATTGCAGCGAATGGAGCTCCAAGGAACAGGCCATCAATCAACAAATTCGTTAAGAAGCTAGAGGAAATACGAGAGATCTCTCTCTCACCTGCCCTCCCTCAAAGAGCAGCTATTTCTCTGGCATAACGCAGACTTGTTGGACAGTTCACAGGGTTATGGCTATCACCCAAATCAGTTCAAAAATGGGTTGAAAGAAATTGGAATGCAACCACCTAGGGGAAGATAGCAATATGATTTTGTGGAAGGGGGTATTACACTTTCCTTTTCGAATCAAAGGAAAACAGAGACCTGATATTCAAAAATGGTCCATACTTCATGGATTCCAGAAGTTTATATCTAAATAGGTGAATGCCAGATTTCAATCCAAAAATGGATGTCCCAAGCGCAGTCCCAGTTTGGGTTAGACTTCCACACCTTCCACTACATTGCTAGGGAGATGATTCGGTCAAGGCTATAGGAAATGCAGTGGGAAAGTATATAGACATATGCAAACCAAAGGATAGCATGAACACATGTGCCAGAATATGTGTGGAAGTAGATCTTGGAAAAGGCCTTCCAGAAGCAATAAAGATCAAGGTCGATCAATGGACGCATATACAACAGCTAGACTACGAGCAGATACCATTTAAATGCAAGGTACGTCATGAGTATAGTCATTTTGCTAATAAGTGTCTTAAAAAAAAGAGCATGAAAATGTAGAAGAACAAGAAAACACATGGGAACAAGTAAAAAGGAAACAACCCATCAATAAGAAGACAATACCAAATGCCTCACAGCTCCAAGAATCAAATGAAACTACTCCTTAGCTCTCATTGAATGTTATCCCCCCTATTCACACATCTCCAAACCCCTTTAGGCCCTTGTAAGACCCTATTGATCCACCCTCTCCCAGATCCCCAACATTAAATCCTGTCTCCCTTGCTCTCATACCCTCCTCCTCCATCCCTATTTCCTCCCTACCCCCTCCTTCAATGGACCGCATACTAACCAAAAATCATGCTAAAGAAAACTCCCAAACTTGGGATCAAAAAAAAAACGTGGGAAGAAAATCCAATAAGGAAATCAAAGATGAGGTAGCTGCTAAAGAAATGGCACTAGGAACTCAACAACCAATCGAATCCTTCCTTGGGAAAAATACATGAAATTATGAAAAAAAATCAGCAAAGAGGAAAGGGAGGATCACATCAACACAATAGTAAATAATAATAGTGGTCTCTTGGAATTGTCGCGGCCTTGGCACCACTTTCAAAGTCAATGTAGCTAGAGATATTTTAGTCAATGAAAAGATAGACATTTATATGATCCAAGAGACCAAAACAAGCAAGCAAGAAAATCAAAAACTGATTCAAAAATTAAGAAATTATGAAGGAGTAGTGTTAGAGGCTACATGAGCATCAGGAGGAATATGCACCATATGGGACAAAAGGAAATCGGAATTAACAAATAAAAAAATCAGCAATTACTAGATTAGAACAGATTTGAGAGATCTCAACACAAAGGAGTTGTATAGCATTATGAATGTATATTCCCCAAGTCACTACAGAGAAAAATAACATTGTTGGAACTCGATTAAATAAGAACTAGTAGAAAGACAAAAAGGGAAATTAATCTTTGGAGGAGACTTAAATTTGATAAGGAACACTGAAGAAAAATTTGGCGGGAATTATCATTCAAATTCGTCAAGAGAAGCGCTTGAAGAAATAATGGAATAACATAAATTAATTGACATTCCACCAAGCACTGGGAAGTACACTTGGAGTAATAAGAGAATAGGCTAGAATAATATCAAGGAAAGGTTGGATAGAATCCTAGTACAAGAAAACATAGCAGTTGCATTCACTCTTGTGAAAAGCAAGATCATCCACACAACAGCTTCAGATCACAAGTCAGTGGTTTTAAGCATGGGTAATTTGGAAAATCAAGGTCCGCTCCCCTTCATATATAATTCGAGTTGGGACAACAAGGAAGAATTTGGAAAACAAATAAAAGAGAGCTGGAAAAAAATTTTCATTGGGTCTCCTCGATACGTTTGGGAAACAAAGCTAAAGAACCTAAGGATGCATTTAAAAATTTGGGCAACAGAAAATGATACTCAAGACAAAGCTAGGAAAATAGAATTACAAAAAAAAATGGACAACATTTATAAGAAAAAAGAAAACAAAGAAGAAAGCAAATAAATTATCTACAAGAAAATAAAACCTTTTTGGAAATTTATAAGCGAAATAGGAAAGAAGAAGAAGAAAGCCGAATGAAATCCAAATGTCTTTGGCTGAAATCAGGAGATAAAAACACAACCTTTTTTCATAATTCAATGAAAATAAGGAGGGAAAGAAATCAGATTAAACAGATTCAAGTAGATGGGCATGAGATAAAAGGAGATGAAGAAATAAAAATAGCAGCTCACAACTACTTCAAAGATCTACTTACAACAAGCGACCAACAGGAAGTTAATAAAGAATTTTTGTAGCACATAAAAAAAAAAAATTTAAGTGATCAGCAAAACACATAAATAAAGAGATCACTGAGAATGAAGTTAGAGAAGCGGTCTGGAGCCTTCACCTTGATAAATCACTGGGGCTAGATGGGTTTACAATGGATTTTTATAGACAGCATTGGGATATTATCAAAAAATATCTTTTGAGAATGATAAAAAATGTCTTTAAAAAAAAAATGGAGGAAACACAAAATTTTCCTATTTGGCACTCATACCCAAAGAGTCTAATCCAGTAACCTTCAATAGATATAGACCAATTTCCCTTTGCAATTCTTCTTATAAGATAATCACCAAAATTCTAGAAAATGGAATCAAGAAATTTCTTCCGGAAATCATATCTAAAAACCAAGGTGGATTTGTACCCAAGTGCCAAATCACAGATAATGTGATCATCGTACAGGAAGCTATTCATAGTGGTATTCAAAGGAAAGAGAAAGGAATTATGGTAAAGCTCGATATGGCAAATTCTTTTGATAGAGTTAATAATAATTATCTTGCAGCAATTCTCAAAAAATTTGGCTTTTCAATAGATATTATAGAGACTATTCAGGCGTGCATATCAACTCCTTGGATAGCCCCTCTGATAAATGGAAGGCCCGGTAAATTTTTTCAGAGCACAAGAGGGTTACAACAAGGTTGTACCCTATCTCCATTCATCTATATCATCATGGTAGAAACACGAAGTGTAGCGTTGGAAAGTTAGAGAAGGGAAAAAAAACAGGTATTCGGATAGCAAGAGGGGTCAAATATATAAATCACTCACTTTTTGTAGATGACACCCTTCTTACGAGAGGGGCATCGAGCATAATAGCTAGAAGATTTAAAAGAGTGTTCGATAATTTTCTCCAAGCCTCTGGAGGAATGTTAGGTAACACCAAATGCATAATGTATAGCTGGAACACTTCTCCAAGCGTTATGCAGCATATATCACAAATATTGGAAATTCCAATACAAATAAGGTGGACCCACTTTACTTATATTTGGTTGCCCCTAGCAAAGGAAAATGTAAAAGTAGAATTATGGTGCAAGAAAGTGGAAAAAATGAAGGATAAAATTCAGAGTTGGGGAGTGATGTGGCTTAATTTGGAAGGAAGAGTGATCACGATTAAGGCACTCCTCTCGGCCCTTCCCATTTATCAATATGTGATTATTCTAGCCTCGGCAAGTGCCAACAAGCAAATGGACATAATAATAAGAAGCTTCCTATGGCAAGGAGAAAAACAAGAAAACAAAAAATTTAGCTTAGTCCGATGGGAGCAAGTCACCCTTCCCTATGAAAAAGGAGGTATAGCAATTCGCTTACTAGGCCAAATGAACATTGCTTTAGGGACAAAAATAATTTGGAGAATGATAAATGGAAAAGGACACTGGTGGGAAAAAAATTCTAGCAATGAAATATTTAAATCATCATAGAACAAAAATGATAATTAAATCTATTCCAGAAAGGCCATGCACACAAGTCTGGGAACTTGTAAAAACGATAATTCTGCTTATTAAAGATCAAGTCTCTAAAAATCTAGGGAATGGAAAAACAGTAGAAATCTGGGAGGACCAAATAATGGGAAGAGATCCTCTAAAACTCCAAGAGAATCTAAGAGGAATTCATTGTTGGATGGAAGAGAAAAGGATAAATACTTTATACTCAATATTTGAGTGGGATCAGGATAATTGGCTTGGCTGGAAAATACCAACAATTCCAAAAAGATTAAAAAGTCAGTGGGAGAAACTAAAATATCATCTATCAGGGGCAACTCCCATAAATAGAGAGGATCAGGATGACTTTGTATGGGACCAAAATGGAGGGGAATAAATGGTGAAATCAGGGTATAATCTCCTCCAAGAACGACAAAATCAACAAGACTAGAGTCTATGGAAGGCAACTTGGAAAATAGAATGTCTTTCCAAAATTAAAATTTTCATTTGGACTCTACTTAAAAGTAAAATTCTAACCTCTGAAAATTAAAAAAAAAAAAGGAATACAAGGACCTTCTAGGTGTGTTATGTGCCAAATGGAGGAAGAAACAATCCAACGCCTTTTCATAAATTGTAGGGTGGCTAGAGAATGTTGGACCCAAATAACAAGTCCGTTGGAAATAAATATAAATTTCTTAAATCATCTGTCAGCACTTCATAAAATTGGGAGAAAAGTTACATGTATACAAAAAGAAACAAGGCCACAATAAGCAAGATCTGGAATTGCATCCCCTCAATTCTGTGCTGGCATATTTGGTTAGCCAGAAACAAATGTATATTCAAAGAACAAAAACCAAGTATAGGTAAGATTCTTTCAAAAACATGGAGCCTAGTATCAGAGATAATAAGCACAAATGGAATATCAAATATGGATCAGAGCAGCCTATAGCAAGAAGAAGAAGATTGGTATAGCAAAGCAATATTAGGAAAAAAATAGAAGCTACCCCAAAAAAGAAAAAAGCTCCCACAGCCAAGAGTTGGAAATCAAGATTGGCTAACAAAGAATTTGAAGAATGGATGAAAAAACAAAAAAGATTCACTATTTTTTTCAATTGGGCTTCAAAAAATAACCCAGGACAAGTAGGGGCAAGCGGAGTAATAATAGATCCAAATGGGAAAAAAATTATAACTTATGAATGGAGTCTTGGAGAAATGACAAACAACAGGGCGGAAGCATACAACCTTCTATTAGGCAAAAGGCTATTAAAAAAACTTGTGATCAAGGATCCTATAATTATAGGAGACTCGGCAATCATCATAGCAGCAATGGAAAATGAAAAGGATTTCAACAGTATCGCCATTAATAAAATTTTCTAGATGATCAGATCAATCATAAAAAGTTTGGGAAACATAACACTCAAGCATGTGTTGAGAAATCAAAACAAGGAAGCAGATAACTATGCCAACAAAGCACTTGAAAGACTAGTTGGGACTGTAAAAGAAAACAATGAAGTCTATGTTGAAAACATACCATGAATTCTATAATAATGATGAGGGATGAGAAAGGAAAAAATGGAAAGAAGCATAACAAAAGGAAAAAAAGGATGATCAAAACTTCACTCCAAGAGTCATATTGTCTGTAGAACACAAAGAAGATTTGATAACAGTTGATCTCAAATGCAATCTACATGGTTCAGGGCACAAAATCTACTCAATCCAAAAAAAGCTACAAAGCACGTATGATTAGGAATGCAAGCGTCCTTTACTACTGAGCAAAGACGGTAATGGTCATATCAACTACAAGCAGCAGGATCAAAATTGTCACACAAGATCAAGGTTTGTTACAACGGGCAGTTGTACAAGCACAAGGTCAATTCACATCATGACTTTTACCTACAGCAGCAAGTTATCCCTCCACCCTGAGTTCCATAAATTGGTAGCAGAGCTCAGTAATCTCCACTACTTAGAAAATTCAGCCTATCCACACTCAGGCCTTCTCATAAGTGATCCCCTCACCCACAGTCAGCCTGAAGCATTCAACAGTCCGACAAATTCTCCCTCTCTACTCATCAAGTCGTATATCCAAGCCCAAACTTCACCAGCGGGGGACATCTTTGCTGAAATTTGCTTCACAGTGCTCTCCCTCAGTTGTCTGCTCCTCTGGTTCCCTTTACGCCCATAATTCAAACAACCAGAATTTTGTAACAGTCTCTCCCCATATCATCGTTGCATTCCCCTGTTTAATACACAGGCTGTCTAATATCCCTAGTGCCCTCACGCCTCATATTTTTTGTCTAAGAAGTACTCTCATACTGAAAGCAATCTCTCCACCTCAACATCCTCAAGTCTCAGATTTTCTGGAGCCAAAATCTCCATCTACTTTTTACATTTCGCTAATCCATCATCTCCCGGCCAGCACCACAGATCAAGACCACTCCACAGATTGGTTCTGGAACACAAATCAGGGTCAGAGCTACATAGTTTCTCTCAGAGCTTTGGAGATTTGTCTTCAAGAGGTCAACAATCAGAACTCCGCCATCAACAACAGAAGAACAAGCAGAACATATCAAAGTAAGAGGGCCATCATTAGGACCAAAAAAGACACAACCTCTACAACAAATCAAAGCAACAGAATGGCCTGCAATCCACTAGAGAGAGAAGAAAAGAACAAAATTGCCCAACTTACAGGGCCAATAAATTTATGATTGGAAGGTTTAACCAAGCTTTAAAGGACCTTAGGGCAGAGATGAAGACAACCAATGTGTACAAGCAAAGAGACATAGATTTACAGAGAGCTGAAATAGAAGATCTAAAAGACAAATGCAAACACTTGGAAGAAATAGTCGAGTACATCAAGACCCTCAATCAAAGCCAACAAGGGGAAACATCCTCCAGGTACAGCAAGAAGCACCGCCCCCAGCAGGAGGAATCAGTAAATCAGTTCTGGTGATCTTCTCTCTTATATTAATGCAGTGCAAATATAGTTTATTTCTAAGGCAGTATGTAAGGCCATATGCCACTCTAGTTTTTGAATTTTATAGAATCAAGGATGAAAGTGTAGATGCGGGGACCGTGCTCCCATTTTGTGCACTACATTTGAATTAGTCTTCTTCCGAATGTATAAGGAGCTTGCTCCTTTTCTTTTATGCAATATTAAAAAAAATACCCGACTGTGTTAAAAAAAATAGCCAGAATTTTCAGTTGTCATGGCTTTACCATATCGTGTCGACCATCACAGGTAATGTATCTTTGGATGATGATCGCCAATTCTTGCCACGACTACTATAACGCTGAAGGATGAATTCCTTTCCCTGTTCGTACCAGCCACTCGGCCGAATCCTGGAATACTTCAATTGCACTGTATAAAAGGATGTGTTTATCTGTCCATTTTCGCCCCCTCTGCCGGAAGTCCAGTAACTTCGACTAGGACTACTTCAGAAACCATCATACTTCTGCCTTTTACCACTATGCTACCGTTCTGTAGATTCTGCAAAAATTCTAGCATTAGATCCTCATGAAATCCCTACAATTTGTTTAAATAATTTTGCCAGCTAGTGCGTTCGAGGATTGCGCAAGCTTGATCCGATACCATCAGCACTGGAGGTTCACTCCGGATAGCTCTGTTGCTACACATGTGGCTGGTTCACCTGTATGCAATTGTGTTTTACTTATGTAATTCAGAACAGTAGCGGAGTATGTTACAATGATTAACAGAGAAATAACACTGTTTGGAAGATTATTATCATATTTAGTTAATTCATTAATCTTGTCTACCATACTTAACGTAGGATCGTAAGTTCGCATGCCTGCCATAATGGTTTTCGTTCTTCATCTAATTGGAAATTCCTGCTAATTATTACACATTCATACTCATCATGTTGTTTGTACTCCGGAGGTAATCCGCATGATTATCACACAGTTATCCATAACTGAGACACGTGTCATGCATACGTAGGCCATCCCCCCGCTGATGAGAAAAGGGCGCCACGTCCTTTGAACACGCAAAAATCAAGCAAATTCATTGATGCTAAATAAATGCCGACAACCAATCTAAAAAAAAACACACACAGCACACAGCACACAAATTAGTAAAGATATTAAAGCAATATTCATCGTCGGATATGAATTGGCTGACTAAAATAAAAACAACAATTTTTATTCATTATGTCAAATATCTTCACCATGAGCGGTATTAATAACTTCAGCAGAATTGGCGATATGTGTTTAATGATTGTCATTTAATGATTGAAAATATAGAATGTAATGAATATAGATTTAAGTCACCATGCTATTTGACTTGTAAGAGTGTTGCTCAAATGGAAATTCTCTTTAGAAACAAATCCATAGGTGATAAGAGCTAAAGGACATATGGCAATATAAGGTGATACTCCAATACCACAAGCAGAGTCGCTGCTACCAGCAGGCGTTCATACCTCAACATGGTTGCTTTTTAACCCCCCCAAATGAGCTAGAGTCCTCACAGTTAATTCTTCTTTTCTTGTCATAAAGAGACCACAATCTTCGCATAGTGACCAGATAGCCATAGTGTCATTCACCAGGGTGTAACAGAGTGATCAAATTGGCTCATGATGAGACCCCCTGTTCTTATGACATATTTAATTATCAAGAAGGTCATTACCTTAGTTTGGTGGCCAAATTGGAATGTCACCTGTTACATCCTTATGATCATGGTAGGCTGGCTCGAAATGAGACCCCATATCCTCTTTAAGACAATGTTTTGAGCATTTTCATATTTTACTATTTCCATTTTTATTTTGTAATTCTTATTGTAAAAAGAGGAAGGCCCATTTGCTCCTTAAGAGTCAGGGATGGTGTAAGAAGTAAAAAGATGCCAAATGAAGGTGTTATACTCTTATCCCCTTATCATCATATCAATAAGTTTTATCCATTTGGAAGTATAACATAAGCCAGCATGGATTAAGAATAATGAATCATTTCATGATGTGTTCAAAAGAAAAGATGTTCAGGCAGCCATTCTAAAGATATACCGTATTAACTTATGAATAAATATAACCATCAAAAGGCTTTAGAAGTCATAATGTTATTATTATTACCGTTTTTTTTTAGAAGAGGCCCAAACAATTCAAATGGTGTTTATTTGTAATACAAAAGAAGAAGAGAAAATGGCATAATGATAAAAAAATGAGAAAAAATCATAATGTATCCTATTAAAAGGTGTTGTTCAATCGAGTCAATGGAAATCATTCAATTGTTTGAATGACGAAATCAAATAGAAAATGAAAAGTTTTGTTCAATCGATTGAACGACAATCGTTCAATCGTTTGCATAGTGAAATCAAGAGAAACAAAAAAGTGTTGTTCAATCAATTGAATGGTAGTTGTTCAATTGTTTGAACATCGAAATCAATAACAACAAGAGGTGTTGTTCAATCAATTGAACAGAAGTCGTTCAATTATTTGAACAACGAAATTAAAAAGAAACAAAATGTGTTGTTCAATCAATTGAACGGTAGGCGTTCAATTGTTTGAACAGCGAAAAAAAAATAAAAAAAAATGTGTTGTTCAATCAATTGAACGGAAATCGTTCAATTGTTCAAACA
>APFE031225849.1:195508-222296 GCA_000404065.3 Pinus taeda | reverse complement strand
CACCAAATACAACCTTCTCATGTAACTCCATTAAATCATGGCCACTATTTACATTACTCAATACTTTAAAAATGCCCACGAAATTTAACCTTCTCATATGACCCTATTGAATCATTGCCATTATTGGCATTACTCACTACTTTGGGAAATGCCCACCAAATTTAGCCTTCTCATATGACCTTATCAAATCATTACCACTATTTGCATAACTCAATACTTTGGAAATGCCCCTTTTTGAAGAGTTACCCAAGAACATAATAAGTAACCAACACTTTATATCAAATTCACTTAAAACTTACAAGTGACCTCAAGTGTCTATTCATATACTCAAAATTTAAACTTTAAATAAACATACCATCATCTTTTATCATTATTAGTCCCTGCCCCTTTGGGCTGCAGGGACTATAGTAATCGATTCGCGTAGTTAGCATTAGTTCGACGCGAGAATCAATAAAACTATTTAAACTTAAAACAAAGTTCCTTGAATGACACGAAAACCAATACCATAATTTTTATTTGTTTATTCTTTTAACCAATCAAAAACATGTTCATCTTATTTGGCCTCAAAACGAGGTATACAAGCTGAAAAGTTAGGCTAAAATTGGGCAAAGTACAAGTAATTAGGACTATTTCACAGATTCATGAACTAATGCTAAGGGAACTAATGCTATGTTTCCCTTAGCATTAATCCCCTAACATTTAATGTTAGGAATACTTATGGCGTATCATCTCTGCTAAACCATGGCTGCTGCCCACGGCAAACAATCCTTGCCGTGTCGAAATTGCCCTAGCGTGTCAAACCATCATTGCAGTGCCGTGTCAATTTGCATGAAAGCAACCGACTTTAGTTGCTGCCTTAAAATGAGTTGCGTTCTATTCCCAAGCATGCGGATTAGAAGGTAAGGTGCCAGGTCAAGGCTAAGCTTAGTCGAATTCTTCCCCTCTTCTGATTAGCATTGTCTGTCTGGAATATGGTTAAAAAGATATTCAGTTTCTGCGACATGACTTACAACCCAGTGGTATGCCTGATCAAGAACCAAAATATGGTAAAAAAAATGCATACCTCCAACATATCACTCTCTGTAGTCAGGAATTGATCCCTCTGTCGGAGCTTTTCAGCTGCAATTTTTTTCCTTAATTTTTGCATGATTAATTTTTGCATGATGATGAATTCGTTGTTGCAGGTTTTGTTGCCGTGAAAAACATTAACTGTAACTAAAAATGTGACTAAAAATGTGATCAGAGCGCGCTGCAAAGTAAAAGAAAAGCAAAAGGAAGGCGTGCAAGAGGAGAAGCAGGGTTAGATATACCTGCCGTTCAAAGGTAAGCCTGCGGTGGCGTGCTCTGCGGGCAGCGCAGGTTGTTTTAATTAGCCATCTGCGTTGGCGATTGAACGCCGGCTGCCATTCATTCACGCGTGGAATCTTGCTGTTAAAGCGCGTGGACGTTCAGAAATCTCATGTCCATAAGGTAAATTATATTATAATTTCTGTACCCTACTAAAGCGCAGAAAATGTTGCTTGTTTGTGCAATTCAGATGACATACTACAGCATGACTGAATCAAAATAAATTCCATCTCTTCATTTTTCTTGTTATTACTGTGCAATTGGAAAACGTGTCTGATGACATTATGAAGAAGTGGATCTGTGACAGAGTCGATGGAAGCAGTTGCTTCGTCCAGAACCAGAATTCCGTTGCGCCTGAGGAGAACACGACCTAAGCACAAGAGTTGCCTTTGACCAGCACCCCAATTCGCTCCTTCGTCACTCACTGTTAAAACAAAAAACAGATAAATGCATCACGGGCATGGAGACTACCCAAACACTATTCCATACCAAAGCTCGAGATTTTACCAGCTAGAGCTTACTGGAATTACTATATGTAGTTAAACCAGACGTGTATTTTGGCTAAAGAATTTTTGTTTGCAAACGAACCTTATTCCTTTATCTCTATCTATTCTCGTTGGATTTATGAACATACTGCAGTGAATGAACTCAAAGAACAGAGAAATATGTCTGACCTGAAGAATCGAGTTGGTTTGGTAAATCTTCGAACGACTTGCCCATTTGACACTTTTGTAAGGCCTGCTTTTACAAAAGTTAGAAACGCTTATAGAAATGATTGCAGATGATTTGAGACCAAGTTTACCCCAAATAGACATGAGTGCGGATGCTCTGAGACCAAGTTTACCCCTAATAGAACTGAGTGCAGATGTTCTGAGACCACGTATACATCACAATTAAATTCATTTTTTTCCTTTACATAAGGATACGTGATTTTGAAAACATGCAAGATTATCCAGACTTGATAAATGAGTACATGTAATTGTTAGGAGACTATAAACATTACCTCCCAAATTTCATGATCTGAATACAAGTCCAATGGATCCAAATTTCTTCTTTGAGGAATGATACTAAGTTTTGATCTCAAATCATGAAGACCTATATTGCAAATGTCTAGGTCATCGAACAGAATTCTTCCTCCAGCTGGTTCAAGCAGTCGAAATAAGGCTGAAATAAGAGTCGTTTTGCCGCTGCCTGTTCGTCCTACTAGTGACTATTCCCACTTTCTTCTCACCCTCAAACATGCAGTTAATACCTTATCTGCAAAACAGAAGAATTCCATTTAGAAGATTCAAGTATTGTAATTTGTGGGCATGTTATAGATATCATTTATTTGTAAATTTACACCATACCCATTTCTCCCAAATTGACTGGTTAGCGTGTCTATGGCCATACCTGTCTTCCAAAATTTCAAGAACAGATATGTCTTCCATGACAATGAAACCCCCGCTGGTAGTTCTGCCATCCGAGAAGGAGGAAGATCAGTTGAACCCACAGTCGCAGTTCACCATCGTCTGTCTTATAAGCCACCCACCGGCGACTCTGTTTTTACCTTGGATTGCATTAATTCAGAAAATTTAACAAACAAAAAGACAATAACATAATTGGCCAGCATTGCCAGGACAAACAATGGGGAAAATTAAATCTGGGGTTGGGAATTTTACCTGCAGCACACAGACACAGAAAAAACTAAGATGTAACTACAGCAGATCTGCCCATGGCGGTGGCCGCTTCGTCTTCCATCCATTTTTTGGGGAAGTAATAATTGCAGTCTCGATAAGGAATTGCTCCATTAGATAGGTTTTTACAGTCGGGAGCTACCTGGTAATGGACATTGGAGCCAACAGTTAATGGACGTCGCTGACAGCCAAGCTAACCAGCTAACCTTCGTTCCACCGCCCGGTACAAAATGATTTATTTATGCCAGAATAAGGCATTTGGTATGCATGCAGGTTTGTGTTGAGCATGAGAGATACGTGGCCTAACAATGGTGGACTAACAAGTGGCTAGAAATTTCCCATGTATTCTAAAAAGTAGACCAGGTGCACGCTGCACTATCTGCCAATGGTATGTATCTAGGCCTTACTTATCATAGATATTTGAAATTTAACACCATACTTTGAAAAACTTTCGCGCATTACAGTCACTCTGCAATTTTCCATGGTTAAAATAATCAATTAACGACTCTCACGCATTCCGGCCAGACTCCAATTGTGCATTATTTAAAATTCTAAAACTAGCATCTGTTGTACCTTTTCGTGATCAGGTTATGTCCATTGGCAACGCCTTTTGGAACTTATGAATAGGAAATAAACCGTCGGTACTTCGAAATTAAGTATTCCTAATCGTGTGGCAGTCAGAATTTCACTATGTCCAACAGTTGCGAAATATATTTCACTCTGTCCAACAATTATATAATATATTCTGTCTAAAAGTTCTTGCATCGTCGTGATATTAATATTCAGTAGACTATTATGTTTCCTTTACATTTGTGATATTCTTCTTCTTTAGTTTTTTCAAAGGGCACTCAATCATGAGAGTGCCCTAATAATTACTTTATAACATAAACATTATAGTTCTTCCCAATTATGTTTAAGTTTTAGGGAGGTGGTCCATATGCTAAATTGGACTGGCCTAGTCAGTCGGCACCATCAGCAACGTGTCTGGCTTAGAGAAACTTTGATGTTGTCGCTAGATTAAACATTTTATTATAGCACGTATAACAAACTGGAAGTTGAACGCTTTGCTCCAACATGTCATGGTGCATTGAATCTATGTAGTGGTTAAGCTTGACAACGTGTGTCAATTTAGAATGCAAATTGTCATGGCAGTTGCCATAACATGTGTTTTCTATTTTTTAATTAATTCTTGGGCTTATCATATACTTAGATATTCAACTTGGATACTCGCAATTGTCCATGGTTAAAATAATCAATTAACGACTCTCACGCATTCCGGCCAGACTCCAACTGTGCATTATTTAAAATTCTAAAACTAGCATCTGTTGTACCTTTTCGTGATCAGGTTATGTCCATTGTCGGATTTCTCTCAAATTAGCTCCACAGGGACTCGAACAATCATTCTAACCCATGCACTATATATTGAAGATATCGTTGTACCAGAATAACTCAACACCAATCACTGGTATGGAAAATTAGGTAGACGAGGCACTCAGCAATACCACCTACTCAGAAGCACCGCCCTTACAACCTCAATAAATATTATATCTGTGGATACATCAGGCTGTTGGAACTTGGAACACACCCATGCTTTGATGTCCATAGAAACTGAGGATGTACGCGAGCCCATAGAATCGAGGAATGAGTTCTCGCCAACATTGTTGAATCTTGTGCACTCTCTCGGATAAATTATTATTATCAATTGATATCAATGTCTTAGCACCCCGTCTTTCTCGTCCTTGCTGGCGAGTTTCCCAGCAAGTTCTTCATGGCTACAATAAATCTAGATAATAATATTCCACAACTCCACGCGATCATCAACGATCATCAATGATTCCACACAATTTCTTTGTAGGCAGCAGAAGCACCAGGCTAAGATGTCGTTGCGGCAGCAGAAACCCCTTGCACCTTCACGCAAGAATTCCATGGACGTTGCAGCAACATTTACCGTCATGAATTGCAGTTTCCGCACTTCAGAAACAATGGCTGGCTGGCTCAACGATCATCAATGATTCCACACAATTTCTTTGTAGGCAGCAGAAGCACCAGGCTAAGATGTCGTTGCGGCAGCAGAAACCCCTTGCACCTTCACGCAAGAATTCCATGGACGTTGCAGCAACATTTACCGTCATGAATTGCAGTTTCCGCACTTCAGAAACAATGGCTGGCTGGCTTGCTGTCTGGCTGGGTTGCTAGAAATAACTGCTCCAAGCTCAAAGCTGCAAGAGTATTGACAGGGCAGGGACTAGCTGCCCCGCAGCCCATCTTGTTTAAACTTATTACCATTTTAAACATTTTTCTATTATTTCAAAGTAATCTAAAACCATAACTTTAAAATCCATCGTACCATAAAATTATTTGTAAATAAGGATTGTTCTGAAGGAAATTCCTTATACTAGGAAAACAAAAAAATTCTAATAATGTGAGTAAATTCCCTTTGCACAAGGGAAAGCAAATTCCCCACGAGGGAAAGCACAAATTGCTGGTAAAAGAAAAAGCCTTTATATCTACCCAACTCTAACAATGATAACAATGATAGACAATGATAGAAAAAGCCATATAGAGCAACGTATCAAAGGTTTTCAATAATGTTAAAAAAAAAAAAAAAAAAATAAATAAATAAATAATATAATAATAATATATAATAATAATAAATAAATAATATGATTGAACTTTAGTTATTTAATGTAATTTATAATATTTAGTGTATATTACATGATTGAATTTATTAAATTTGAAATTTAATTAATATTTTTTGAAAATATAATGTTTATTATTCATTATAAAGTTTATTTTAATTATTATGAATTTTTTTTGTAATTTGGTTTTTAATTTTTTATCTTGATTGGGATAGCTAGATTTGAATTCAAATTTTTTGGTTTATTAAACAAATTCATTTCCGTAACTATCACCAATTTAACTTACCCCAATAAACTATAATTATTAATTTAATAAAATATAATAAATTTTTATTTATTTTAATTTATACTTTACTTCATAAAATATTTATTAATTATTTTATTTTAATTATTTCAATAATTTATTATTTAATTATTTATTAATCTCGACTACTTATTTTATTAATACACGTCGATATTAAGGGAAAAAAATATATATGTTTATTTGTTTATATTGATTTAATAGTTAAAGGATCACCATCTACTTTGAATGGACATCCAACAATGTTGATCAACACCAATTTGCTCGAAAGAATTGTACATCCAACGATATTCAAGGTTTTCAAGAAGTTGGAAAAAATGCCTTTCATTAAGTTATAACTTTTCAATACACAACCATCATTCAAAGAAAATGTGTAACTGACATTAGGTTAGCTCTATGTACCTTGTGATACATTAATAGATGTCACATCAAAGAGCATTGTTGGGTTGGAAGCCAGGGGTATTTTGGATTGAAGGGCATTTATTCTCTTTATCTCATCAATTATGACTTTATTGCATGTTGGATATGGCTTATTCTTACATATATAACAAAATCCTAATATAACTATGTAAAACGTTATGATGATAAAACACAACTTAAATATCTTAAAATTAAAACATGGTAACCATTATATATAGTAAAGCAATATATAGTAACTATTTATAATTATTATTTAATTATAATTTTATATTATATATATTATTTAATATATATAAATAATAAATAGTATTTATATATAATCTTAAAATATCAATATCATTGCGTTATTATCTTTTAATAAAATTTGACTACTCAGAGATTAGCTTATTGATGGAATAGTAATGGCTCAATTATTTTTTAAAATGTATTTTAAATTTATTTCAATTTTTTTTTTTATTAGAAGAAAATTAATGTTTACTTAATTATAATTGAGTGGGGATGATGAGTAATGTGTTTATTTGAAACATATCCAATAAAGTTATTATATTTGGTTAAAAATTGTTTATATATAAAAACTCCTAATCCATTTTGATTGTACACTCTTAGCAAATATATGCAATTGCAATAGATCTTCTAAATTTATAACTAGATTTTTGATAAAACTAATAAAAAAACATAACTAAAAAATGTTTAAAAAGTCAAATGTATAGACTACACAAAAAAATTATACTTTTATAAACCATTAATTATCATTTTTAGTTATATGATTTTTTTTAATAAAAAGCATAAACCACTTGTATTAACCTATAACTAACAATAATGAATTTTCCCACCTTTAAAAAAAAAAACAAAACAATCCTATTATTATTTATTACTAACTATATATTAATTTTTTTTCTAATTTTATAATGGATTACAATTTTATTTTAACAACTACCCAACAAAAATGAAAATTAAATCTCCCACCAAAAAAAGAGAAAGAGTAAGGTAATGCACTAAGGAAGTTTAAAGTCTTGATTGTAAGAGAAATCAAAATCAAATGTCAAGAATTTATTTGAATGTTGATGAGAGTTGTACATTTTTCCATCTTTACCTAGCAAGACAAAATATCTTGAATGGCAGTACATCAAGGGGTATGTACCAATTTTATTTGAAGTAGAGTAAGTTTTTTTAACGAAAAAGAAAAATATAATATTAGCCTTTACAATGAATTTAAGATTTTAAAGATATTTACATGCTTTTTCACACCTACTATGAACGAGCCAAAATTTGTATTTCACTTAAATGAAGAAATGTAATACGTGTATATTGTAATTATTTATTTAAAATGTATTTGGAAAAATGTACTCCAACCAACCCAAATGCATTATAGATTGGTTAAAGAGATTAAATATTACAAAATTTAGGGTTTACTGGTACGTGCCAAAGCCATTAGCTTAATATATTTGTATATTAAAGGCCAGTTCAATCACGCGTAACCTAATGAATAATAGCATTTAGGAATATGCTCACCAATATTTAAACTTAGATCATTGTCATAATAATTAGTTGAGAGTTGCTCCAAAATCTTAATACACAAAATTAGCAAACGCTTGTATGTAGTTTTTTTTTCTAACGAAAAAAAGTGAATTTTTTATTAAACATAATAAAAAATTACAAGTATATGTCAAGGTATTCCGTTTGTTGTATGATGATCTCATATAGTTGCTACAAAAAAGATAGTGTTTTTTGCATCTTAAAACTGACTAAAGTATCTTCTAAAAATGTAAAAGCTACACAGTTTACGTTTTCTGCATAACAGTCTTTGTAAACAGTCCAAAAATGATATCTATCTAGAGATGTCAATTTTCTATTTCCTCGGCCTCCTCTTAAGAGGAAAACAGCCCAAAACGAAAATAGAAAAAGCATTCAAAAAACTATGGAGAAGCTTTGTTCCCATTATGTCTCAAAGTAAAAGTAAGTTTTTTCAAGTATTTTTAAAATAACATAAAAGTCTTTAGAACTGTAAAGATAAAAGAAAAGCATTATGTGTGAGGTGGCTGATCCGACACACAGATATGTCCATGAGAATCTTCCGTTATTTTCCAACTGCCCATAACCTGCTGTAAACGCTTTTATGTAGTTAAACTATTACTCTATAAAAATACTATCTTATTATCATATTCATAAGATAAAAAAAAAAAAAAAAAAAAAAAAAAAAAAAAAAAAAAAAAAAAAAAAAAATAATAATAATATATATAATAATTTATATTATTTAAATAAATTAATTATAATGTCTACTCTTTGGGCCATCTTTCTTGGTTTTAGTTTTCTCATGATGTTTTAGTTAAAGGAAGTTATGAAAGTTATTTGGAATAAAATTGAAATATTTGTTAGAAGAGAATTGTCTAAGACAAATTGATCACAGATATGTGTGGATAAATGTGGAAGTTGATTTTCAAGATGGTATGGCAGAGGAGGTTGAGTTGGTATTTCGATGACATAAATGGACACATAGTATGGATTACTGGTGAATTCCATTCCGATGCTATGCTTGCAAGCGCGAGTAGGCCACCTCTTAGATTAGTGCGACAAGAACCTTTGAGGGTTGAAGTTACTAAAAAAGACTTAGGTTCGAAAATATCCTTCGCATGATATTGAGGTTTTAGCTCTAGAGGAAAAATGTTTAATTTCATGTCTAGCAACAAAAGTGCAGACTGACACTTCCTCATGAGCGTTGACACCTATAAGTATGAAGTCTGAAACCCCACCTAATATGAACACAATTGATTATGTGTTGTCAATGCTAGATGTTACATTATCAGATGATATGCGAAACATGGTTCTCTCTTCTCTTTTGAGCCTACTTCACTCATTGGCACTACCCTAAATAAAGCTCTCTCCCCCCCTACGTCCCTAACATACATTACTTCTCTCCATGATTCTCAATTTGCCCCTCGGTTTATTGTGGCTCATTTGAAATCTAATTCTTTCAGTTCGGGTTCCTCTTCATCCTTGAAAGTACATCGAACTGACAAGGTAGAGGATATATATCAGAAAAAGATGGACAATAAAAGGACTATGAGCTTCAATCAAGGATCAAATCCTCCCAAGGTGATATTCCAAAAGATGGGATGGCAGAGGATGCCCCTTTAGTTGGACATGTTGGAAGAAGTCGTTCCTATCTAAGGCTCGACAAAGAGCAAAAGATGACGTAAAACTAGGGGGTTCTTGGAGACAAAAAAAGGTCCTTTGGGAGTTAAAAATGATACTATTTTCAATAAATGTAAGAGGGTTTGGAGGGACCCTAAAAATTTGGCCCTCAAGAGGCTCCTGACAACCCATAATCTTAACATTGTTCTCTTGCTAGAAATATGGCATTGGGAGAAAAAGCTTGGCTTGTTATTGAACCATGGTTAAAAAATTGGTCTTTTTGTTCTCTCAAATAAGGTGGTTTGTCTAAACGGTTGATATATTCTTGGAAATCTTCTTTGAAGGCAATTGATTCCACTGCACACAAAAAATGTTACATCAATGGAACTAGAAATCAAAGAGTTATATATGGTTTGGAAGGTTTTGAATGTTTATGGTCCATAAGTGGACAGGAAGTCCTTTTAGGACGACATGCTAGTCTCTTGTATCGTGTCTCACTCTCCTTTCATCCTCATAGGTGACTTGAATTTCACTTCTTCCATAAGTGAATTCTATGGGAAAAATTCAAGATCAAACCCTTTGGAATTTTATTTGTTTTATTTTTTTTTAAGCTCTCCATTTGGTTAATGTACAACCCATCAGATTAGCTCCTACCTAGCGGAATCTTTGATCCCCAAAGAGGCAGTTTCAATAAGGCTCGATATATTTTTCATATTTGAATCCATAATGTCCACCATTCTGCTTCGTAAATCATGGGTGAATCCAGGTGGAATATCAAGCCACTACCCAATTCTCCTCAGAATTAAGACTGACGAGGATAAGCCCCTTACGTCATTGAAATTAAATTGTTCTTGGTTAAAGGAAGATGAATTTATTAAGTTAGTAGAACACAACAGGACTCAACTTAAAGATGATGAGTCTATCCCATATATTCAACAATTCTCCCAAAACCTTAAGTTTTAAAGAGGAAAATGAAATTGGAGTAAATATTTTAAACATAAACAAGAGGCTTCTCTAAAATAAGTTGAATCTAAAATAAACTCCATTTTCATTCAAATGTTTTAGGTGCCTTTTCAGAGGAATAAATTGAGTCCTTAAGATCGCAAAAGTTTCCAAAAGATAATTGCTAGCTCGAAAGAGGAGTTGTAGAGACTAAAAGCATATCCATATGGATTAAAGAGGGGGGACAATAGCAATAAATTCTTCCATCAATTTGCAAACTTTAGGAAAAATAATAATCCTATATGGGAAATTGAAGATAGAGAAGTGAATATGGTGGATATCTTCAAAGGGAAAGTGCAAGTAGGTTCCATTACTTCAAAATCTATTTGTAAAATCATAGTATGTCTCATTCAGTTGGGTACGAGGCTAAAAACTATTAATTGAAATATGGGGTGTATATCTTCATTCAATTTCGCGGTTCTCATAAATGGGCGCCCTTCTACCTTTTTCAAGGAAACAAGAGGCCTCAAACAAGGTTGTCTGTTGTTGCCTCTCCTTTTCCTTCTAGTTGCAGAAGTCATGGGTAATTTGATATAACATGCTATATCTTCTAATGATTTAAGGGGCATCAAGATCTCTAATCTAGTGACCATTTCACATCTCTTATTCATTGATGATTTACTTATTTTTCTTGTGGCTTCATGTTTTAATATTTCACATATAAAAGAGAACTCTCTTGATTTGAACTAGTCATAGGCATGAAATTTAATGAAAGGAAATATACTACTACCTCATGTGATATATTTGCTCCTTTTAAGACTTTTCTTGATCAATCATTGTCTTTTCAATATAAATATTTGTAAGAATGACTCAAATATTTGGGCTTCTTCCTTAAGCCTAATGCTGATCCAGGTGGATATTGGTGGCCACCTGTCTATTCCACTTGGACCCTCACCATTGTTCTTTCAGTCTTTTTTAGTTTCCTTAATTGTAGCACAGTTTACTATTTTTGGCAGTTTTTTCAGGTCCTTAACTTCAAGAGCAGTTTTGCGGCCCCAAACAACTTTTTTTGGCAAAATTCCTTAAAAATTCATTGTCAAAAATTATAGTCCTCAAAGAGATACTTTCAACAAGGTATCATATGCGTCAAACGGAGATAATATGACCAAGTTACAACCCTGGGAAGTTGGCTGCCCAACTGACCCCAACGAGGCCCATAAATTCTTGGTGTTACATCTCCTCAAGTTAGGGTTTTGGTTGTTTAGGATTTTATCTTATTGTTCATTAATAAAAAGGCCCTTGAGCCTCATTGTAACTAAGTTCAGAGGCATGTAGCCGCCACATCTCTTCTCAGAGATAAGCTACCATCGCCTAAGCTAGTCTTGTTTCCATTTTGTTTGTAAGCATATCTCAGTATTTGATATTAATGAAATGAAGTGTTATTTCTGTTGCATCTATGTATTTATGATTATATCTATAATTTTTTGCATTCCTATTTAAATTTGGATCAGTGGTGTCAAAGCGGTCTCCTCTTTCTTTATTTTTCTTTGCATGTCCCCAACGAGGTCGGGATATAAGGAGTTAAGGTTCGATCTAGTTGAACCTTTTCAAGATCAGCCTCACAAACCCTGACGGCCACCCATGGGGGATGAAAAGATAGATGAGGGAGTATGAGATCCTATCAAAATATTGCTTGAGGAGGCCCTCTAAAAATAAAGGAACGCGATGATGGATAACTTTGCCTAGATCCTTCAACGGTTGCCCACTGGTGGCACATCCACATCCAACAGCCACTCTGGAGGCTCCACACCTTTTAAGGTACAAGTAAACTTTGGCATTCCCATATTTGAGGGCAAAATATATGCATACGTCGTAGATAAATGGTGAAATCTACTAGAAGGATATTTTTTCTATTCATGGTTTTTCCAACCTAGAAAATATTACTTTTGCTCTTCTCAAAGTCATCCCCACATCAAGGACTGGTGGGAAACCTATTGTGAGTAGAAGGATGAAAGTATGACCTCACTATTTCCAGCCGATCCCACTTGGAATTCATTCTAGGACACCATCAAAGAGCAGTACTACCATGTCAGGAGCTATGAGGACAAATACATAAAGTGCACCATGCTGCGACAGGGTAGGGACGAAGATGTGCCGAAGTTTACAAATGTTTTTCATACCCTTCGCATGAAGTTGGGTATCAATGATTCTTAGAAACATTTGGTACTCAAGTACCACGACTTCCTACACAGATACATCTAAGACAAGATGGAGTTCTTGGACATCTCCTTGCTCAGTACGACGTATCAATACGCCATAAAGATTGAGCAGAAGTTTAAACAGAAAAAGCAAGACTTTGGATCTATGAATCCGAAGCAAGGGAAAGGTGCCCCCAAACTGCAAAACAAAGGACAAAGCCAAGGAGGGACAACCTAGGACAACTCGCTAAAGCCACAAGTAAAGGACAAAACTGTGAAGCCCAAGAAGGACACGGGAAAGTGGTGTGAGTTCCATAAGAGCTCCACTCACAACACAAGTGAGTGTCAGGCTAAGAAACCACTGGTGGCCGAGCTGAAGGCTTTGGAATCAGATGCATGTCTCGACTTTGAGTCAAAACCCTACATGGGGAATGACAAAGGGAAGCATATCATTGATGCGGAGCCCAACACCACCGTTTCCACCATGAAGATCCAAAGGAGGAACCCGAAGATCTAGAGGAGGAGCATCTCTTCCACTCCCAGATGTGGGTAGAGGGTTACCTATTGCGGTTCATTGTCAACAACGGGAGCCAAAAGAACCTCATTGTAGTAGAGGTCGTGAAGTGGCTAGGCTTATTGACCACATCACACCCTCAACTGTACACCATCAGGTGGCTTCACCAAGGATGGGATCTTCGCGTGAGCCAACAGTGTCACCTTCCATACAACATGAAGCCCTTCACGGATGAGGTATTATGTGATGTTCCTCCCCTTGATGTTTGTGATGTATTATTAGGCCAACCATACTTGTGGAAGTGACATGCTATGTATGAGTCAAGGCCTCGCGTTGTTATTGTTACCTTGGGAAATAAGTTGTACAGGATACCGGAGGTAGCATCGCATACTGCCATCTCTCTGGTTACTATAAAACAATGCAGTAAACTCATTTCCAAAACCAGGAAATTTGTTTTCTTGATGATAAACCCTCAGGAAAAGAAGAAGACAATGGCCACGATCTCCAGACAGGACCCCTCTGCACGACAATAACAGATGGATAAGGTCATGGAGGAGTATGAGGACATCTTCACCTCCCCTGCAGGGGTGCCTCTACACTGTCAGGTCAAGCATTCCATCAATCTGACCCCAGGTGCGTCGTTGCTCAATGGACAAATCTATTAGCACTTTGTTTCGTAAAATGATGAAATCACGAGGTAGATTCAGGAGTTGTTGCAAAAAGGTCACATCCAACCAAGTTCATGACCCTGTGGGAGCCCGATCGTGTTGGTACAAAAGAAGGATGTGACTTGGAGACTTCGTATTGACTATCAGGCGTTGAACAACATCACTGTCCGGAATAAGTACCCGATCCCACAGATTAATGACCTTTTGGACCAACTCAAGGGGGGGGAATATTTCAGCAAGATTGACTCGAAGTTTGGATATCACCAGGTACCAATCGAACCCTCTGATGTGTGGAAAGTTGCCTTGAAAGCCAAGGAGATCCTTTTCGAACGGTTGGTTATGTATTTCAGGTTGACGAATGGTCCTGCAACCTTCATGAGGCTGATGGATGACACCTTGCAACCATTCACCAATTAATTTGAAGTGGTATACTTGGATGACATCCTGATTGTTGAGGCAAACTAATTACCTATCATTTAATTGTCAACCCGGGGGTTTCATAAAACTTGCGAAGTGTGTGTGCACTGTATATGCTAGAAATTAACTTTCAATTTAGATCAATCTAACTGCAAAACCAGATAACGACAAACCAAATTCACCTATTCTAATTCAACACTCAATTCAAAATAAATTATAGTACAACACGTGGAATTGAAACCTTAATTGAACACTTGCAGGAATTGAGATTGCATGAAATGAAATCTACTCTAAGGGATCATGTGTGCATTATCAAATCAGGATCCTATGAAATGAATAATCAAAACCACATGACATGAAATGAAAGCAAAAGCAATCATTCTTAACCTCTCACACAGGAAAATATATGAAAGAAATAAATCTTAATCTATGAAAGCAAAAAATCTAAAAACAATAAATCTAAATCTATGAAAAACAATAAATCTCACACATTATAGGTGGCCAATCCAAAATCATGAGAGTTGGCAAGTTGAGAGGCTCCCAGTGCAAGCATTACCAATCAAGGTGAACATCACTTATGAGCATGGTGCTAAATCTAAATTCCATTTATAAGTAATCTTAACATTCCACCTGAGTATCTCCAAGTTTACACATGCCTTTGAAAGGAGAAGGCTCTCCTATTTATAAAAGAACATAAGAAGCTACCTCATTAATGGAGGTCCATTATTCTCTCCCTAGATCCGTAGAAAATCTCATAGAGTTACAACTCAAATAGGTAATGATGAGACACATATCCTCTTGGACCTTTATCCAAATCTTCTTCCATATTTTGAAGGGAATTCGAATTTGAGCACTGGAGGCCACATAAGGGTGCCTTGGAAGCTTCCAAATGACCTACACATGTCATGAAACTCAAGCCACTTTTAATTATTAGCAAGTATATGTATTTTTTATAAGTTTTAACCATTTAATTCACTTATAACACTAGAAATCATTAACTTTTGGAAAACACAAATGGAACCCATATAATTATAAAAATGGAGGCTAATGAAAGGTTATATGGTCATGGAGTTCCAACATGCAAGTGAAATGGTGGCGATAAAGGTGAGAGTGGATGATATTTTGAATACATTTTGGAGACTCTACACTGATCTTCAGCCAAAGTTGGGAAGAGCACCTCCACCACATGTGACAGGTTCTCCAAACATTGCAACAACACAAGCTGTGTGCCAATTTGGAGAAATGCACTTTTGGCATGACCCAGATTCGGTATCTGGGATACATTATTGATGAATGGGGGTGCATGTGGATCCAACCAAGATCCAAATCATTCAAGATTGGCCAGCCCCAACCACTTTGACAGAGCTCCGCAACTTTCTGGGTCTTGCCAATTTCTACCACAGGTTCGTGTTGGGGTTCTCTCATATCACTTGGCCTTGAGTCAAATCACCAAGGGAGGAGCGAAAGCAAAATTCTTTTGGTCTAAATCTCAACAGAAAGCATTCATAGAGTTGAAACATCACCTCTTCTCTACACCAGTGCTCACATTACCAGACTTGCAACAACCATAGCATTACATTTTGGGGAAGGAAACAGTCATCCACACAGACCACCGACCCCTACAGTTCATACAGATGCAAGGAAATTTGTGGAATGATCGCCATCAAAAGTGGTCTACATACCTGCAACAGTTCCATTTGAATATCAAGTACAATAAGGGCAACACCAATAATGTTACAGACTGCCTCAACCGACCACCGATCTTGGCGTTAACCACCATGCTCAACTCTTGTGGGCATGAGACTTCTGATTGGCCACTTCTCTACAAAAGCGACCCAAAATTTGACCACACATACCATACGCTCTTGGAGGGTCAGTAAGCTCCATATTTTCACCTCTAGATGCTCTGTTATGCCACTTGGGACACCTTTGTGTTCCTTCAAGCGAACGTGCCAAGATGATTTGGCAAGTGCACTATAGTCGGGTCGCTAGGCATTTCAAGGTCGAGAAAATGATGGCAGCACTACAAAAGTATTTCTATTGGCCAAATCTTCGACAGGATGTTGGGAAGTACATCAGATCTTGCACTGCCTGCGCCATCAACAAACTGACCATCAATGAGCAAGGCTTATATACTCCACTACCTACTCCTAATCGAACTTGGCAATCCATCTCCATGGATTACATGTCGGGCCTTCCTTCTACTAAGCATGGAAACAACTATGTTTTTATGGTTGTCGACAGATTCTCGAAGATGCCATTATGGCGGCCTACAAGAAGAATATCACAACAGAAGCCACTGCTAAACTCTTCTTTGAATGAGTGTGAGTACACTTTGGAATCCCATAGTCTATCATCTCATATCAGGACAACATGTTCCTCAGTACATTTTGGTCTAGTCTCTGATAGATGTTAAAAACCAAGCTCACTAAGTACATAGCTTCCATCCCCAAACTGATGGCTAGACAGAGGTCATCAACAGGATGATCGTACACATTCTGCACATGTACAACTCAAAGAACCCGGGCACATGGGATGAGATCCTCCCCTATGTCCAGCACATCTATAACTAGACTCTCCACAGCTCGACTGGCCACAACCCTTTTTAGGTGGGCATGGGATTCCAGCCACTATGTCCCATTAATGCAGCCATACCATTTGGAAGATAGATTTGGCTCATGTCTAGTTTGAAGCCGACAAGGAAAATAGCTTCATTGAGCACATGCAACACATTCGCCAACAAGTCCATGACATATTGGACAAAGCCAATGCTAAGTACAAGCAATGGCATGATCAACATTGGGTGCCACACTAGTTCCAGGTGGGCGACAAAGTTCGGCTACATTTGCAGAACGAGCACTTCGCTGGGCCTCGCTGCAATATTCACCCGCTTTGATATGGGCCATACACCATCACCAAGGCTATCTTTTGAGCTCAGCATTCCCCCATTCCTTGGCCTGCATCCACTGTTCAATGTGGATCACCTTCGGCCATACTTTCCACCATTACTTGACACATTCGACATTGTAGAACAACTCACACGAACAGAGTTAAATGTAGATTGCATGGAACAAGTTGCAACTGATCAGATCACAGACATGCAGATGTAGAAGATCTATCTATATCGAGTTGTCAAATTCCACCAACTCCTGCACCAAGGCAAATGGCTCACTAGGGACCAAGTTCAACATAAGTTTCCTAATCTCATGGAGGAACTCAACGCAATGGAGACCATTGCTTTCTAAGGGAGGAGGACAGATCTAGGGATATTGGTGGCCACCCGCCTATTCTACTTGGACCCTCACCATTTTTCTTTCAGTCTTTCTTAGTTTCCTTAATTGTAGCAAAAATTACTATTTTTGGCAATTTTTCGGGTCTTGAACTTCCAAAGTCGTTTTGAGGCCCTAAACGACGTTTTTTTGGCAAAATGCCTTCAATAAAATCAAAGGAAATCGCATCAACAATTGTAGTCCTTGAATATATCTTTCCAATGAGGTATCATATGCGTCAAATGAAGATAATATGACCAAGTTACAACCTCGAGAAGTTGGTTGCCCAACTAACCCCAACAGGGCTCATAAACTCTTGGTGTTACATCTCCTTGGGTTAGGGTTTTGGTTGTTTAGTGTTTTCTCTTATTGTTCAATAATAAAAAGGCCCTTGAGCCTCATTGTAACTAAGTTCAGAGGCATGTAGCTACCACATCTCTTCTAAGAGATAAGCTACCATCACCCGATCTAGTCTTGTTTCCATTCTGTTTGTAAGCATATTTCAGTATTTGATATTAATGTAATGAATTTTTATTTATGTTGCATCTCTATATTTATGGTTATATTTGTAATTTGTTGCATTCCTATTTAAATCTGGATCAAATGCATAGAAGGTGGTGGATTGGCTTTGGATTATTAAGAAGATTAAGGCTAGAATCCCAATATGAGTGAACAAACCTTTCTTTAGGGGAGGTTGATTAGTCCTAGTTAAATTGATGCTCGAAAGCATCTCAGTTTATTGAACCTTGATTGCTACTATCCCAAAAAGTATCCTTCAAAAAAATCGTAAACTCAACTTTAAATTCTTGTGGGTTGACAACAGATCCTTGGAAGGTATCCCTTTGGTCAAATGGACTTCCATTGCAAAACTCAAACTTTTAGGAGGTCGGGGCTTGAAAATATATAGATTTTTTTAGCTAGTATTAGTGGCAAAAAGTTTGTGGTGCCTTTTGAACAACAAATTCCTATTGAGTAGGGCCATCGGGGACAAATATTTTGCTAGAAATCAATGATCAATTGGATTTGAGATCCAAGGAATTCTATTTCAAACTCCTGCATTGTTTGTAAGGAATTAACTAATTTGTTCCCCATTATTAGTATTTGGATAGCATGTGTTATCACTCAGAAATAACCCCGGTTGTGGAGGGATATCACTAAGGTAATCTCAAACCACTTTGAGGTTGAAAGTTAGCTCTTCATCCTGTAGAGGGAACTCTCGTCAAACTCAACTACCCTAGGCCATAATGGTAGAAGGTTTGTGATATGCTATGTGGCCAAATTAATGTGGAAGTTTCTAAACTTAGTGGGAGTATGAGAAGAAACCATTGGGCGATGGAGTCAAATACCCTGATTTAAGAATCTTTGGAGTTTGTTTAGTAAGGATTATCGGTTCCAAAGGCATGTATTTCAACAATATGCTAGACATTAATCATCTATAACATGAAAGAAAGAAGAGGAATACACTTAGAGCTTTAAAAACAAAGCATCATAATGAGGAATTTTGTATTTAACTCATCAGATGAAAGGTGAATATCTGAATATAAGATATAGATCACTGTGACATGAATTATACATCTACTTATTGATTCAGATGAGAAGCTTAAACACTCAATGATAACAAAAAAAGAACAAAACACTAAGAAACAAACGAGAAATGCTGAAAAATGAATATTTGGCACAAAACCCTTTTATTTTTGTCCAAAAGTTCTTAAATTAATCAAATGCACGTGGTTATAATAGGTTTTCTCTTCAAATTCCAACCCTGTACATTACAAAAATGATAGTCTTTATAGACTACTTACAAATTGTTCAAGATAATAAAAAAAAAAGGATCTCTAACCCTTTTCATTTATCTATAGCTTACTAAATAAAATAAAAAATCAAGGAGGAGATAATATCCGATCCCCAAGTAGAATTTGATGAGATGGCCTTCAACTGTTGACTTGGCATTTTTATAGGAAACTAAAATTTGAAAAAACTGGAAAAATAGGCCTCAAAGATACATTTGAATATCTCAAACCATGACAGTTGTTAGAAAACTGAGGAGGTTTTCATTAATTGGTTTGTTCCCTCCAAAAACCTGTTTTGGTTTTTAAAAATTCATCTGCAGTTGTTTAGAAACTTCGCTTGAAGATAATAACTAAAACAGGAAAAACCAGAGTGTCACACCGGCAGTTGATTTGTTAACGCTTGCATTTGAACTCGTTAAATTAGCACTAACAAGTTAATTGTTAGTGCACCTGAGTTTTTAAGAAAAAAATTAAACTCCAGCCCGAACCAATTACCTTTGTAGCTTTAACTAAGTTAATAACCATGTGATAATCATTGATTCAGTTGTGCTGAAGATTATTTTGGCAGCGCCCGTTGACAAAACATAGGAAAATTCGCTGACAAATAATTTGATAGCGATTGTTCAAAAATCTCAACTAAGTGTTTTTAGTGCTTCTAATGGAATATCTACATTTATATTTTCCCTCCCATTCTTCTTAACCTTGAAATTTGTCGTTCGACGAATGGTTTTGTTGGTAATTGATTTGGCAATGCTCGTTTGGCCTGGTACCTGGTTCTTTGCTGACGTGTGACTCGTCAACGCTTTAGTTTGATATCTTTTGAATTTGTGTTGATAATCCAACTGTCAGTGCCTTTATTTGACATTTTCAAATTAGTGCTGATAATTGAATTGTTAGTGCATCTGAATTTTTTGAATAAAAATGTAAAACTGTTGAGCCCTATACTTTGAAGCTAGACTGAGATAACAACTCGCTCTAGTGGGGATGTTTTCCTCCTTGTGAGGTAGCAAAGAACACGTAGACCAAGTGAATAATCCATTGGGATGATCCCAACCCATCAACTTCAACCTGCAAATTGACATGCTCTGCAACTGAACCAAATTCAAACTGACCTGTGACCAAATCCATTGAAAACCCAAATTGTACACTACCCCAAACTAAAATCTTAAAATACTACTACTGCAATCTAAAAACACATACAAAATATTGAACTATGTTCTTGCCCAAAAAGCCTTTGTACACTCTACCCTACTCTAACCTACTAAATGAAATGCTTAATCAAGTGGTATAGAATTTTCAGTGTAACCATGAAATGAGATGGATACCCACTGGAATTCTTCTCACACCCTCTTTGAGTAGACAAAAAACATTAGGAAAGTGGAAAATCAAACCCCAATTGAAACCGAAATCTTGTGCTTTTGAACACAACAAGATCTATCTTCACTGATGATTCTAACAAACTTGCAACAAGATCTTGGAAAACATGAAAAATCACCTCTTCTTGATGAGCAAGATCATAAAGACAAACCTCATTCTTAAGTGTTGGTTGTTCTTGCCATATGTCTTTAGTTCTAGGAACATTGTCAAATGAGAGGGACACAATAGGTTTGTCTACTCTCCCATGCATATCAACAAAAACAGTCATACATTATTGGACATCTTCAAATATGACATCCATATTATGTGTATCAAGACTAGCCATATTATTGTTCATTATGACTAGTGGGTTCAAAACTTGGTTATTTTAGATAAATTAATACCATTCTAGTTTGTTATGGGGATTATTGATTCCACTTACAAAGCATTCAAAATTGAAACGAAAAGGGAAAAAACTAGAATTCTAGTCATGTCAACCATTGATCAAGAAATCTCGTGGGGATTCTTTAATGGTGCCAGGGAAGGACACCCCACCCCGCAATACGTGGAGTTGGAGCATTTTTATACACAAATAAACATCATTATATGCATGTTAGGTACTCGTGTGGTAGAAAAACAAACAACATGACAACATTTACAACACTTTGGACACTAATATATGTTGCAAATTTCAAGAATAAAAAAAAGATTTAGATCTTTGGAGACTCAAAACTGGTGGTGAATTGGGTTTGTGATCATATCGACATCGTTACGCCCTCTATTAATGTGAAAAATCCAATTATTTTTCACCATATAAACTTGTAAAATTTTGAAAGATAAAAAAAAAAAATATAGGCATAAGGTTTGAGGCAAGGGACATTGATTTTAGGGCTGGGGGGGTTGCTTGAGGAATATTTGATTGCTTGTATCAAGCCATGAATATTAACACATGACAAGCAGAAGGGAAAGTGGCATGATGATGATTGGATTGCAAGATTTGGTAGGCCAACCAACGATGACAAGGCTAACAAACTTAAAAACGTGACGCCTTAAAAAAGGATGGGGATCAGCCTTGAGGAGCAATAAGAAGAACATCAAAAGGGAAGCCAAAGACATTTGAGAAAGAACATACACAATTGGTTTCCAGTCATCAAAATTTTAACCACAACTATGGAATTCAACAACTCTGTCTTTGCCTTTAAGTGGCCCTTGGAAGCCTTGCCTTGGAATTAGGCTAGGGGTGATGCTTTGGTTGCAGTCGTCTATGGTTGGGAGGAGAACTGTAGTCCCTGCCTAAGTTGCCAATTCTATCCTTTATCAGTTTGAACTCTTTCACCCACATGTTGTAATTTTTTACTATATGCCTTTTAGTTCCTAGGTCATCCATAGTATTCTGATTGGTAGATGATTTTGTGGTTTTTACCATTGCATTTATAGGTTTTTGGGTCACCAATTGGAAATGCATAAAAATGCCTACATGCTAGTTTCAAACATGTAAACCTAGAAATGGAAATTATGCCCATTTCTTAATATAATGGAACAAGAGCATAATGGTTGACTATCGTCATAAAAGATGCAAATTCACTTTTAAAGGAATATGATGCTTAAATTTCCCATCCTAGATTACAGACAGTTCACCCTAGAGTAGCTTTTGGATGAAGAGTGATTCCCATACTAACACAATTTATCTGGAGCATGGTTTCCAAGATTCCCTGCCATCTTAAGCAATGTTTTGACCATCACGGTAAATTTTGCTTGCACAATATGACTTTCAATATGTTGGGTTGGAATAATACGATTTTCAGTAAATGTGTGTGGGGTGTATCAGACACAGACCCTGCAATCTTTAAGCGCATAAGTTTGAGCTTGTTCTTGTGAGATTTTCCAATAATTTCAAAGCATTAGAAGTAGTTTATGGATAAACCTTTTATTAGCCTCTAGCAGATGCTATGGACCTTTGAAGGCACATGGAGAATGTGATTTTCTAATATCTAAGTGCCCACATAATAAACGTGTATTATGTTTGAGCCCCAAAACTTTGAAAACTCAAAATCGAAAGGAAGAAAAAAAAAGAGGTCGACATTCATGCACTTTGAGAGAAGGCAACCTCTAAGCCATATAAGAATTGATTTAAAAATTCAACTACAAGAATAACCATCATGATGGTGGTTGTCCCACCATCACTTCTGGCATGGTGTTTGTATGATGCTAAATTATTGTTTATGATTAACATGTGAGTTATACATTATATAAAATATAGCTAAAACTTGATGCCCTAAACACTATAGCTATTAAGTAGTACACAAAGGTGCTTCTCTTGGGTAATATAGAAAAGTGTTGATAAGCGATTTATAGGAGTTCAAGTTCTAGCGGAAGGCCTTTGGATAAAACATAGAATGAAGCATTTAAAAATATTATTTAATGAGTGCAATAAAATTGGAAAACATAGCAGAGAGCTTAGGTATGAAATCCAACTCATAGTTAGCCTGGAAATTGTCTATAGAACCCTATGCATAAGATTTAAATGTTGGTTGGTTGGGTTATCAATTGCCACAAGAGGAGATGATGAGGATATACTTCAATATGTACAGTAAGTCATTAGACGACCGGGTCTTGCTAGAAGAGCCTAGTTTACCAAGACCCTAGTTTAGAAGAGCCTTGGGAATGTTTTGTGCCTTTATTTGACAAGTAATGAGTTGAGTTGGGTACTTGGCTTAGAAATTATCATTTAGTATTCAAAATAAAATCTTAGAAATGTCTCAAAAAATTCTCGCACATCACACAACAAACCTGTGCTAGAATATTTATTTAAGTTACATTTCTCAATATCACCATGTCTTGCCATCAAAGCTATCTATTATCCATTGCAACTAAATCAACCCACAAAGCATAATAAGAAGTATTGTATAGTTGTATAGTGGTTGACAATTGTCTATATGAGGACCGAAAAATACTATTCAAATGCTACCATAACCAATCTTCAGTCTGATCACAATGGGTCCTAGTAGCTAGTATGGGTTTAATATTTTTCCTCTTATGTTTGTGATAAATAATGATAAGTTTTCAACTGGTTAGTGCCTATGGTAAGGTGTCTTTCTCAAATCATGAGGGGGTTATAATCATATGCTTGGAAAATAGGTTAATCATTTTCAAAGATGAACATATATGAGAATGGTGACGCAAGTGAAATTTGGATGTCGAAGCAAGTCTAAAGGTAATGTGCCTTCTTTTTCCCTCCAGACTGCCTTACTTTATTTTCCTTTTTGAACACTTCTTAAAAACTTCATCACAAACATATTTGATATGTAATGCTCAAGGTGAGATCTTTTATGAGAATGAGACACATAGGAGATAAGAGCAATATAATCTTATGGATCAATAGTAAAGCATATATTTTTGGACGAGTAGAGACCAAATAACCACACTTACTATGTGCCTTAACTTATTGTAGATAGATCCAGTGAGGTCTAAAACTGGTCATTTCATGCCAGAATAAGTATGGAACTATTGCCATAATTTGTGCTTGCGGGCCTGCCAATAATAGTCCTAATTGTTGGGTAAAATTTGTTAGTGATTAACAACTACTCCTCACTGGTGTTTCTGGCTTATCGAGTGCCCAAAACTACATAAAACTATACTCCAATCACATGCTCAAATATTTTCTAGAGTAATCTTGTCATCAAATGTTGGTACTGGAGTTATCTATAATTGGATTCAAAGTAAAATACTATATTGGCAACAACTAATAGATCCAATTGTTGAATCTTCATTCCTTTGTGTGTACACAACAACTTTAAGGATCTCATGGTATCCTTGATGAGCACTTTGATGCCACTGGATCAAAAGAAAATGCTAGACTGACCACAACTTTTAATACTGAAGTGAGTTCTTCTTCAAAACTGAAACAAGCTAAGATAGCTAAAGACAACCTCTCTGGTCGATGACGGAGGCGTTTCCCTCTCACTGGTAAAAGCCTTTCCGTGTGAAACAAGTCAATATACTATGTGTGGTTATCCTAAAACATGTAGGTTATTCAGAAGGATATAGTACCAAGTATCTCTTCCTTGAATTAGGAAGGCAGAGGGAGATATAATTTGAAAAGAAAATAAAAGAAATAGATAAGGGGGGAGGGTATGTTACACTTGAGCATATTTTACATAACATCAAAGATGAAATGAGTTCGTTGGAATGGTTCACGTGCAAACATTCTATGAGAACTCGATATGAAGGCTAACCAACTATTCAAGGAAGCTATTGAATGTCTCATAGACAGTCTTGATATCTATGAATTTGTGGATGGTCACAAGGCAATGGCCATGGAGTTTCAACCTAGAAGCTTATACCTTTATGGTTTTTTTTTGTGTGTTTTGTGTCATATACTGATTTTCAACTTAGTATTAAGATCCATTATTTTAGATAAACTTTATGATTAGGACTTATTAGATCCTCACAATGTATCTTTTTCTATTGAAAATAATAAAATAAAACCTTGAAAAATAAAATAAAATTTAAACCTTAATAAATACCTATATTCAATCAAATTTATATATGTATATCATCTTGCACCACTAAACCACAACACTTACAACTTACCACCATTTTAAACATAATTTTATTAAAATGATCAAACACTTTATTTTACATAATTTCACAATAAGATAAAATGATAACCCTAAAATCCTTTGTTCCCAACACTCTTGAGAAAGAACATAAAATTCAAAATTCTTGCAAATAAGGGCAACAACGGAGCACAAACTATGATAATGCTAGAAAAAATCTATCTCCCAAGCTTTGCAGATGCTAAGAAAAGGCCTATTCCCCAAGATTTGTAGATGCTAAGAAAAGGCCAATTTCCCAAATTCTAACCATGCTAAGAAAAAGCCTTATATAGGTAACATTTCAAAGGTTTTTAATAATGTCAAAGAGGATATTTTTTTCCCTTTATATTAAAATTTTTAACAAATCAATTTTAAATTTATAATAGGTTGGATATATGTATATGTATATGTATATGTATATTATATATATATATATATATATATATATATATATATATATATATATATATATAGATATATATTACTTTAATACGCATATTACATCATTGATAGTCAAAATATATCAGTCTCACTCTGCCACGTTGGAAACTAGAGTTATTGGATGGTATGTGAAAACTCACAGTATCTGTTGGAAACAAGGAATAACACTTATAATATAAACCCAAAAGAAGGCAACTAATAGATAAGCATAACACGGTAGCTAATTCAGGTGTTCGATGATGTCTTAGGAGCTAGATCCTTTGCACTCAAGTCAGGTGGCACTGTAGGTTTAAACTCACATTGGATACTACTTTCCATGTGAGCTAAGCAAGCTTCCAATTTGTTTAAGCATGCCCATTATTTCCACTAATTTAATTAAATATCATTTGGAAAAGAAATGATGTCATTCTTATCCTCTTGTTTTTCTCTTAAAACCCTTCCTAATTGGGTCTTTAGTTGTTAGTGGAGAGTCAGAATTCATGTGTTGTTTCCTTCTTCCCAGGGTGTGGCTAGGGTCAGGAAGCCAACTATAAATCTCCTCCAATAACTTAGAATATGAGTAACCCTGCCAATCTTGGGAAACAAGTTTCTCAAGTCTTTGAATATCCCCTCGATTATTTGGGGAGGTAGTTGAATAATGTTATATACCTAGGGGGTAATATGGGGTACCAAGGGAGGTACCCAAGGTAATAATGTAATAATGAGATGGGCCATAGTAATAAATAAGGTGGTTAACGCATATCATGTAAGGGACCACAAGAAGTTAGTAATAATGTAATGGGCCCATGGTATTAGTGGATGGTATGAGGGAACCATGGTAATAATCCATGGTATTGCATGTATGAGGCCTATATAGAGGCTAGAGACTCCACATGGAGGGATGTCAAGAAATAGTGTCAAGAATTATTGTATGAGCAAGCATATGGCTTGTGGAGTGTTCTCCTTCCTTAAGGAGTGAATGTATGGTGTTGCCCTACGTTAAGGGTTTGATCAATAAAGAATCATTTCATATTATTTCTGGGTTTATTTGCATTGTCTTATACTTTTATATCAGATTTATAATATTTCCGGGTTAGATCT
>APFE031225849.1:154017-193186 GCA_000404065.3 Pinus taeda | reverse complement strand
ATATAGACGCTAGAGACTCCACATAGAGGGACATGAAGAGAAGTATTCTTGTATGAATAGGCATATGGCTTGTGGAGTGTTCTCCTTCCTTAAGGAGTGAATGTATGGTGTTGCCCTACCTTAAGGGTTTGATCAATAAAGAATCATTTCATATTATTTATGGGTTTATTTGCATTGCCTTATATTTTTATATCAGATCTATAATATTTCCGGGTTAGATCTACAACAAATAGTAAGTAGCTACAACCTCCTTGTCTTGTGATTGGACCTGTGACCGACTTTACTAGTCACAACCACTAGCTCCGTTGGGCCCACGCATTGTTTAATGTGAAATGAGTCAACACTGAACAATGAAGTAATACAGAGGCAGAAACAACAAATCCACCAACTTCCATAGCTCCAATCATATGTCGACCCCATGAAAAAACAAACATGAGCATAAAATCCCACCTCTCTACCAAGAAACCACATATGAATACTCCAAAGTTCAATCCAACTAGCCATTGTAAACAATACGATCCTTCACACACTTCATGCATGGGGGTAGCAGGCCACACCAACGCCTCTTAAATTCCTTGAAAGTCTGTGAGGCGATGGGTACCCCTCCCCCTATTCACATTTGTTGCCTATTTAGCCACTCCCATCAGGGAAGATCTTTTAGTTGTTTTAAAGAGAGTATTTAAATTGAATTAATTTTTAAAAATATAAAATTTTGTCAATAATTTTTATAATAATGATATTTAACTAGCCTATATCCATCTTAACTCTAGATCTACCCAAAGTCTAGATGGATCAATTCTCTTTTCACTTTAAAAGAGGTTTGCATCTCAAGAAATTCGATCCCTCTTAGCGCTTGGTAGATCTAGAGTGAAGATGGATCTAGTTGGTTTAATTATTATTTATAATTAATTTATATATAAAATACAAATATATATATATATATATATATATATATATATATAATATATATTAATTTAATTACTTTAATTTAATTTTTATTATTTTTATTTTATCAAGTCAAAAATGTTAAATATTACAACATCTCTTTGATACTGGGATCAAGTGTTTATATAGGAATTAAGTTTACTTATGAACATCCAATATAAATATTTTTTTAATAATGGATCGGGTGAGTTGAAATTTTGGATAAAATGTATTATTGCCGTATTATATGTTACCCAATATTTATTACCACCCCCACCAAATAAAAAGTGGCCAGGGGTGGGGGAAATACTAATTAAAATGTAATATTATTACATTTTACCTAATATTTCCTGTCACCCCCCAGCCTAAATATTACATTTTTACTCAATATTTCCCCTCACTTCTATTAATTTTATAGTTAAGTTTGTTTACTTTTAATTAAAATGTAATATTATAGTATTAGATTTTACAAAAAACCTAGTAAAAAGTAGATGGAGGTGGGCATAAATATTAGATAAAATGTAATAATTACATTTTACCTAATATATCTCCCACCTCCTCAACTCACCCCAACTCACTTTCATAGTTAATCTTATTCATTTTTAAACTTACCATGCTAGATCCATTAGAGCTCTATAGAATCAGCATTACACAAAAAATTAAGAGAATATATTACATATATTATATTAAAGTGATTATAAAAGAGGCCATTAGAATGAAGAAGCAATTATTTTCTGTACATTGCACAATCCCGATTAACCCTAATCTTCACAAAAACACCATCATGAATCACTGAATAGCCTCCAGAAGCGCAATGAATAAGTCGGGCCAATTATGTTAGGCCACAAGCATCTACAACCCATGATCATTTCTTCACTCTCCACAGTCACGTGGGAAACACAGGAGTTGACTCCAGATCCTGTCCATGTAGAAGTAGCACTAGAGAATGTACAAAGTACTCACATTCTCATGGACAACGTAGGGATACACAATAGCATAAATCCACTTTCATAAATTATAGAGTATTTTCTTTCCATATTTATGGTCTTGCCAGTGAATCAACTCTATAAAATTGGAGGGTAGATTTTATTAAAAACATCTTAATCACCTTGAACAAAACCCCAACAATGCAACAATTTGACCTCGTTTCAAACTGCTTACGTGCTACTCTCAGCCAAGGGAAGGAAAACCCTTGAGAAGATGTTTGATGTATTCTCTCGTCTCAAGCCTCTTGCTAATGCATACAACTGAAGCTCTCGGGCCTGATCCACTGCTCAGGACCCTACATATCTTAAAATAATGAATCTAGATAAGAAACTTGAGGTGGTAACCCCAAATCCTAAGATATACAACATAATTAATGTTGTTAGGGTAGGCGTAGCACTGTAAGTGGTAGATTCCTAAAGTTGGGTGAAGGGTCCTAACCAACAAATGAAATGCAGAGCTCTGAAGCTTCTATGTGTATATACACGCTAGGTATTTATCTATTCAACAATAGAAATAAAGCATACAAAAAGACATAAGGCCACCTTACAGATCCATACAAATTCTTAGCATGAACATATGCATAAAAAGGTTTTACCTTTATAGGCTACATGGATTGAATGCCATGATTTTCTACTGCTAATTATGCATCTAAATATAACATCAAACTAAGATAGATTAGGCTAGAGAATGTTGTTTCCAATCTTAAAAGAAACTAGGGGTAGTCTAAAGAAATTATATGAAATATTGGGGTTAAGTATGGGTGTCCCCTATCCCCCACCCTCTTTGGCATTTACATCGATAAACTAAAAGAGTTTTTGGAAACGATAGGATGTAGCGGCCCCGAGCTCGCAAGTATGGTCATTACTCTCCTCCTTTATGCTGACAATATTTTTCTTCTATCCATAAAACACAATGATCTCAAGAAGCAACTTAAGACCCTCCATGATCACTATTCCAGGATGGGTATAACGGTTAATACCGACAAGACTAAAGTCATGATAATTAAATCCTAAAAAGATCAACCATGGTAATTTCACTTATGATAACAATTACTTGGAGCAGGTTTTTTCCTACAAATATTTAGGTATTGACATTCATCATCAAATCAAATGGAATTATAACATTGAGACAAATATTATTGGAGGTTGGAAAGCTTATTATGAGCTTGAAAATAATTGTAAGTCGGTTGATCTCTAGATTTGGAGTAAAAAAAGTGCCCTCTTTGAGACTCTTGTCACACTTTTTATTTTATATGGATGTGAGATTTGGGCTTGCAGTATATCTATAGAGTCATGGAGGAAGATCGAGATGATTCAAAAACAATTTATAACCTACAACCTCAAGATTAAAGGAAATATTCCCTATCCTATCCTATTGATCGAAGCTATTCTCTCACCCATTGAAAGCATGAATATGTTTAGGTATTTGATGTACAAGAAGAAGTTGTACAACATGGAAACCAAGAGGTTTCCCAAAATTGATTCCAACTCTAGCCAACATCCCCACCTTCATCTCAAGCATGGATGGCATAATGATGCCCAGTCTTGGCTCGACATTAGAGGATAAAGGAGGAGATCATCTTGGGGAATAAGGAAAGTATTAAAAATATTATTACGTCAAATTTAAGGATAAATTATGGGATGATAAGGAGCTAGAGGGGAAAATGAAGCTAAGGTATTACAAGAAAAAGATCAACCCCACTCTTGTTGACCATAATTATCTCTCTGTCTTAACCAATACTAAGAATAAAATGAACATTGCAAAGATTAGAACTAATTCTCATGAGCTTCGAAGTGAAACCAAGTGTTGGTCTATTCCCAAAACACCTCGAATGAAAAAATTTGTCACCTTTGTGATACTAAGAGGGCTGAAGATAAAAAACACTTTCTTTTACATTTCCTGGCTCTTACTCACATCCATTCTCATTTCAAAAACATTTTCCACACCTCCAACCTTCCTGACTTGTTAAGTGAGCAAAACTATAGTGATCTTGGAGCACTTCTTTCCCTTCTTTTTATCAGAGAAATAAAATATTAAAGAGTCATAGTTAATCATTTACCTTCTTAAGGTCCAATAGGATGCATTGGTCTTAGTGCACGTTAATCATCATCATCATCATCAATTCCCCCCTTAAATATGTTATATTTGACATGAATACCATGGGTGAATACCATGGATTCTTAATACCATATGTCTTTTTTTTTAAATAATTTTTTATAAGGTTATTTTTATTTTATTTTCACCAGGTTAAAATGTTTACATTACATTATGTTACATTAAGTTACACATCTCTACCACATTTTAGTTTTAATTTTATTTTGACAAGTCAAAATGTTTACCTTACATTACGTCACGTTACACATCTTTAGCATAATGGTCTAGAGAGCACCTCTTGTTAGAAATGTAGCAAGAAAGGGTAAATATGACTTGTGCTTTAGTCAAATTTAGAAATTCTATTTTCCATTTAGTAGTGATTCCTAAAATTTAGCAATCTAGTTCGGTTATTTTCAGTTTGACTCAGTCAATTGAGCTCAAGTACCTAGTTGAGTCAGTTGAAGGTCAGTTGAGTAGTAGAATTGTTGTTAACTCAATGATATCTCAAATAAACTAGTAAATCAACTAAAAATAGCCTAGACATGCATGAAATTTGAATTGCTTAGATGGAGTGGAGGAAAAGGCACATTGTAAACATCAATTGTATACTAGTTGAGTATACATGCTTAGCTATTAAGCAGGTGAATCATTCCTTGGAATTCTGCAAGCGAATAGGAGAAAATTCCTACTTTTTAGGAGCTAATTTCCTCTAGGATTACGCAAGGAAATAGGACCAAGTTGGGGCCTTGAATTGGCTAAGTGTTGGCCAGAGCAACACAGTCAGCAGAAGAATATGTTTACAATGTAGGGTGTGTTTTAGATATGAAGCAAGTCATTGTATTAGTTTCTCATTCTCATTTGATTAATGAAAAGCAGTGAGGGGTTTTTCCTAGTTGTGTTCCCTTATAAATTATTGTGTTCTTGTGGTCTTTTAATGGTTGCATGTCATTGCATGTGTTTCTAAACTATGATTTCCATTCTGCAAAATTGTAGAGGAAATTTGTAATCTCTTGTTTTCAGTTTGAATACATCAGTAGTAGAAAATTTATATTAATTTCTACATGGTATCAGAGCAAAAATCACACTAGAAACCAGTCTATAGAGCATTTCCTTCAGAAATTTTGATTTGCAAATTTAGTGACACAATTTTCTTCCATGTAGGAAAAGGTCTTTCAATGGATTGAGAGTAGAGTATACCCTTGAGGGAACCTCGAATTTTATATCCTGGAAGGACATGATGGAAACAATGCCCGATGATAATGGTGTGCTATAACTGACATTCCAAAGCCAACAATATCATATGCATAATAGTTATCCCAATGGAAGAAGGATATCACAAAGTCAAGAGGATCATCTTTGAGGGTGTGAGAGACCACATAGTCTTAAATTTATATGGAAAGGAGACTCCCTTTGCTATGTGGAATACCCTCATTGAGCTATTTGAAAATGGTATTGATGCTAAGAAATTGGCATTGAGGGACAAGCTCAGAAACATCCGCAAGAAAAAGAGAGAAACCATTCCACATTACCTCTCTAGGTTCACTCAGTACCGAAATGAGCCTTGAGGAGTTGGAGAAAATATTCCCTCTTCAAAACTAGAGAGCCTAGCTCTCTTAGGCCTTCCAAAATCTTGGCACACCTACAAGGACTCTGTAAATGGAAGGGACAAATTGCCAAATTGGGAGAGACTTTGGTTCGATTTGGTGTAGGAAGGAATTCGAATTAAAATTAGAGATGGAGTAACATCTGAATCTAATGAGGAAGATAATTTTTCCTTGGTTGGAAAGGCAAAGAAAGGAAAGGGCAAGAGGGCCCAAAGTAAACCAGAGACCAGCTAGAACAATGGTAAGAAGAAGGACTTAAGCATGATAAAATATTTTCACTGCTATGAATTCAAGCATTGTGCAACAAAGTGTCTGCCCAAAAATTCTAACAAGAAGCCTTCAAGAAGAGCAGGAGGTAAAGCACTTGCCTCACAATTTGAATTAGACTTCACTCTCATTGCATGCATGGGGAACATTGTAATGGAGAGTGTGTGGTATCTCGATTTAGGTGCCTCGTTCCATATGACAAGATGCAAATATTTATTTAGTAGCCTAGAGGAGAAGGATCTCCAGTTGCATATTAAACTTGGGGATGATGGGCATTACAATACCAAAGGAATCGGTATCATAACCTCTTAGAGGGAGTTGGGCTCCCATCTTCATTTGAAATATGTCATGTATGTACATGGAATGAAGAAGAACTTGATATCTGTAGATGTATTGGAGGATTGTGGCTATGATGTTGTTTCAGTAAGGGGAAATCCTTTATGAGAGATGTAGCTACAGGGAAGGTGAAACTATTTGGAGTTCGAGTGAAGAATCTCTACAAACTTGGGGTGGAAGCTTGTTGGACTGAGTAGCAAGGCAAGAGAAGTGTAGAGTCAAGATGTTGGAGAACTCTGGCATAGGCGCATGGGACACTTACACCATGGAGCCTTGAAGATCATGCAACATATTACCACTGGTCTCCTGAAATGCACCCTTGACGAGCATGATGTCTGAAAGAAATGCACATTGGGGAAATATGTCAAATCCACCTTCCAGGGCTGAGATAACATAACATATGCAATCTTGGAGAGAGTCCACTTTGATGCATCTAGACCATTTTCTATAGCCTCTACAACAAAACACATGTATTATGTAATTTTTGTTGATGAATTTTCGAGAAAATGTTGGATCTTCTTCATGCAGAAGAAGGATGAAGTTTTCTCAAAATTTGTTTTCAAGGCATTGGCGGTTGAAAAGGAGATTGGTCATAATTGAAAGCCTTGAGAATTAATAATGGAGAAGAATATGTTTCTAGCACCTTCAAGGACTTTTGTGCCAAAGAGGGTATTAGAAGAGAACTGATAGCACCCCATAACCCACAACAAAATGGGGTGGCTGAAAGGAAAAACAAAATCATAGTGGGAGTAACAAGAGCCATGTTTCATGATCAGGGGCTGCCATTACATCTATAGGTAGAAGCATGCAACACCACAATCTATTTGCAGAATACGAGCCCTCATAGAATACTTGGCATGATCACACCTGAAGAAGCTTTCTCTGAGAGGAAGCCAGATGTGTCTCATTTCATAATTTTTGGAGCTATTGTGTACTGTCAGGTCTCCAAGGATAATATGAAGAAACTTGAGGCTACAACTAATATGGGAGTCTTTGTAGGATACACAAAGACACCACATAACTATAAGGTGTACTTTCACTCACTCAGAGTGACAATAGTGAGGAGTGATGTCAAATTTGATGAGGAGAAGGCTATGAGGCGCTATCTAGAATGAGAGCTTAGTATCCCACCAGAGGAGGAACTGTTAGTTCTAAAGGAGGAGCCTCAGACAAAGCTTCAAGATGTTATGGAGTAGCCACATGCATAGGAGTAGATAGGAGGCACCCACTTAACCAGAATCTTTTAGAGAGAGGAGGAAGAGAACCATAGAAGCTGACAGATTGGTACAGGATGAATGGGATCATGTGGGAGCTCCTTCATCTTAGCACAGGAAGAGGAGGTCACCAGATAGGTACACTAGGTATATGGCTCTCATGATAGAACTCATTGAGACAAAGCCTTATTCATTTGAGGAAGAAATTTCTCAACCAATGTAGGTTGATTCCATTGTGGAAGAGTATGACTCCATCATGAAGAACAATGTATGGGAGGAGGTTTCAAGGCCAAAGAACAAGTCAGTGGTTGGTTCCAGATGGCTCTACAAAGTGAAGCATGCAATTGATGGGAGCATTAAGAAGTACAAGGCCAGATTTCTAGCCAAAGGCTTCTCATAGGTAGAGGGAGTAAACTATGAGGAAACTTTTGCACCAGTGGCACGATATTCCTCAATCATAACCATTATAGCATTGGTTGCGTAGATGGGGTGGAATATTCGTCAGATGGATGTGAAGATCGCCTTCACAATGGTGTTGTTGAGGAGGAAATTTACATAGAGTAGCCAGAGGGATTTGCGACAATAGGGAGACACATGTGTGTAGACTCAGGAGATCCTTGTATGGTCTCAAATAGGCGCCCCGACCATGGTACACTTAGATCGACACATATCTTAGTGAATTGGGCTTCACCAAAAATGAATCAGATGCTAATCTCTACCACATTGTAGTAGATGACAAGTTGCTTATCTCGGTTTTGTATGTTGATGACTTGATACTTACAGGGGATAAGCAGTTGATCCACTCTTACAAGGAGGACCCTGCGAGAGAATTTGAGATGAAAGACATGGGATTGATGCATTACTTCCTTGAGCTGGAAGTATGATAGATTATGGTGAGTTGTTTGTGAGTCAGGGGAAGTATGCCTCTAAAATACTTCAGAGATTTCACATGGAGAATTGCAAGCCTATTGATACACCTCTAGATACAAACTGGAGGAAGGAGAGTGCTTCTTCAGGAGAAATAGTAGATGCTACCATCTACAAACAACTTGTGGGATCCTTCATGTATATGGTGAACAAAAGGCCTGTAATATGCTATGTAGTTAATTAGTTGAGTCAAGCCATGGTGAAGCCTACCAAGCTGCATTGAAAGGAAATAAAGCATGTGTTGAGGCACCTCAGAGGCACAACTGAGTATGGGTTATGGTACATGAGGACAAAGGGAGTGAAGCTCCAAGGCTTCACTGGTGTAGATTGGGTTGGGAGTCCATTAGGCAAGAAAAAGTACTCTAGGTGCTATCTTTAGTGTTGGGTATGCAACTATTTCCTGGTATAGCAAAAAACAGAGGTCTGTGGTACTTAGCTCAGCAGAGGATGAATAAATGGTTGCAAGTCAAGCAACATGTGAGGCTATATGGAGGAGGAAAATACTTGTCGGTCTTTTCAGTCAAGATATGGACCCGACAATGATTTATTGTGATAATCAGAGTTGTATCAAACTCTCTAAGAATCCAATATTTCATGATAGGTCCAAGCATATTGATGTCAAGTACCATCACTTATGGGATTGTGTGCAGAGGAGAATTACGATGCTACAATACATTCCAACTGAGGAGCAGGATGCATATATCTTGACAAAGGCATTGCCAAGAGGCAAATTCCACAGGTGCAAGATAGGGGTGGTGCAAAATCCCTTTCTTGCTAAGAGGGAGTGCTAGAAATGTAGCAAGAGAGGGTAAATTTGACTTGTGCCTTAGACAAATTCAGTAATTCGATTTTCCACATTAGCAGAATGACTTGGATTGCAGTTAACTTGTGTGACATGGATTTTTCTACTAATTTACTTAGTAAATTTGAGTTATAGGCTAGAAGTAAAGTTGTGCATGTAGTGATTGCTAAAATTTAACAATCTAGTTCAATTATTTTCAATTTAACTCAGTTAACAGAGCTCAAGTACTTAGTTGAGTCAGTTGAGTAGTAGAAATGTTGTTAACTTAGTGATCTCTCAGTTAAACTAGTCAGTCAACTAAAAATAACCCATACATGCATGGAATTTGAATTGTTTAGATGGAGTGGAGGAAAAAGCACATTGTAAACATCAATTGTATACTAGTTGAGTGTATAGGCTTAACTATTAAGCAAGCGAATAATTCCTTGGGAATTGCACAACCAAATAGGAGAAAATTCCTACTTTTTAAGAGCTAATTTCCTCCAGGATTGCACAAGGAAATAGGAGCAAGTCAGGGCCTTGAATTGGCTAAGTGTTGGCTAGAGCAGGACAATAAGCAGGAGAACAAGTTTACAATGCAGGGCGTGCTTCAGATATGAAGCAAGCCATTGTAATAGTTTCTCATTCTCATCTGATTAATGAAAAGCAACAGAGGGGTTTTTCCCAGTTGGGTTCCCTTGTAAATCATTGTCTTCTTGTGATGTTTTAATAGTTGCATGTCATTGCATGTGTTTCAAAATTGGGATTTCCATTCCACAAGATTTTAAAAGAAATTTGTAATCTCTTGTTTTTTTCTGCACAAATACATTAGTAGTAGAAAATTTCTATTAATTTCTACACTTCTCAGCCCAATAAAAAAATGAAAATATATATATATATATATATATATATATATATATATATATATATATATATATTATATATATATATAATCAAAATCTAGTCCAAAAATTGCCAACTATTAAATGAACTATTTTACTTTAATAATTAGTTTATTTTATTTAGTTTTAATTTTACTTTCATTTTTTATTTTTATTTTTTATTTTATATAATTTTACTAAGTCAAAATGTTAAACAAAGCAAGACAAAAAAAAATATTACAACTTCTCTACCATATTAAATTGGAGAAGCACCTCTAAACGCAATCACTGATTTAAAAATATTATTATTATAAAATAAAATTTGAATTACATAATTAGAAAAAATTTCCATCGCATCCACTTAAATAAATTTATTTATTCATATCTATATTTATATTTTACTGAGAATACAATATACATCAACAATTTTTTATTCACAACTACTTCTCCATATTATTATGATAAATTTTTTTGAATTGAATTGTTACCTAAGAATTTATAATACACTTTAAGAATCATCATATTTTTTAATTCTTTATTGAACTATAAAACTTAAATATATACTTGTTAAGTTTTGGATGCGTTGGAATATGTAATTCCTACTTGTCTCAGTTGTGTCTCTCTATGTAAAGGAGCCTGTTCCTATACGTTAAGGTTGTTATATCTAGATATTCCTAGATTGGTGTGTGGTTGAGATATTCTCTCAACTAGGTGATTGTGTGTCCAAGATAGCCTATCTATATTGAGACAACACTAAATGTGTTTATATGTAATCTTATTTGTTGTGAATATATGATATTGTGTGCACTATCAAAAGTTAAGTTGGTATCAGAGCTCGTGAGGGCCTGGGCCTTGGCCCCTCATGAGCTGATGAAATAACATAGTATATTTGTATTGTTTTAATTTTTGTTTGTCCATCTATATATGCATGAGTTGTGAAGGTGGTGTGACTGTTGGGATCTGAAAGCAAGTAGAGGCCGCTTGGAAGCTATTTGGAAGTGTTATAAGATCAAGTGGAAACACTCTTGGAAGAGCTGTTGGAGCTGCCAGTTATGATTGCTTCTAGGCTAAGCGCTGACAAGGAGGCAGACTTTCATTGGAGACAGTGAGAGATTTTCCAATGATTGAGGTCTAGTTGTTGTGTTGCTAAGTCAGTGCTCGCCGAGGAAATCGCTGAATCTGCAGTGGCAGCGCTCGTAGCTATAGATCGACCCAAGAATCTGGTGATCTGTGGTATTGTGGATCTAGTGTGGATGCTATTTGTTGCCTCCTTCGCGTTTGGTGGCCTTCCTGCTAGGTTGCGTGACATATAAAGGGCAAAACCGGATCATGTTGAACCTGACGTGAAAGTGAAATCAATTTCTACCAATGATTTTGTTGTGTTTCCGCTATGCAAAAGAAGTAGTTGCTAGGTGTAAAGGTTCGTGGAAAGAGGACCTGTGTAGAAGAAATCTATTAATCATGTAGAGGCCACAAAGATGCACTGCTTGAGGAGGCAAGGGACTAATTGGCGATACCCTACTACAAAATGTGTCGAGGCAGGGGAGGTCAGTGATGTGAAATTCGTTGCATCTTAGGCATCGTGGTGGCCTCCATTCGAGTGGGAGTAATTTTCAGTGCATGGAAATGGAACCTGTGACGTCGATTCCAAGGCCTGCGATGGAAAATTGAAAGGGATAGAGCGGGATATGGAGTAGGATCGAGGCTCACCGAAGGCGAGTCTGGACAGAGAAAGAAGCTTGGACTTGAATTTATTGGCGGGTTAAAACTTAATACCCCTTTGATTAATTACATCTGGTTTTAGTGCATAAATAAAAGGAATAATATCAAAGGCATGAGCTGTTAGTTTTACCATCCTCCAAACAGGTAGCAGGTTGCAACAACTGCATGAAATAAAGGCGAGTAACCTGAAAGATTAGGTCAACCTCACAAATTGGAGTTTGGGATGGTAAATACGTCGAGCCTAATCAACTCAATGTAGAAATGTCAATTTATTAAAATGATTATGATTGCATGCTTAGAAACTCCAAAGAAAAGTAAAATGTGGTATTTATAAATGTTTTGGAATTAGAAGCATTGAGCCTAGCTAACTCAATGGAGTGGTTTTGTTATAATTAGCTACTCTAACAAATTGCGTAAGTGAATCCAAGACAACAATTAAAACCAGAAAAAGAAAGAGGATGCAAAGATACTCCGTGGTGGAAATAAGGTTGAAGTGCAACAATTATTGTTTTTATGTAACAACGACACTGGAAATTAAATGATGATGGACAACTAAGTGAAAGTTTGTGTGAGTTGGTGTGAGTTTGTGGAATAGACTTACTAGCACGATGTATTACGAGTCACACATATTAATTGTAAGCAAGTATATGATGTTTTGCAGTGGTCTTTATAATGTATGTATCTGGTAACTCCAAGAGTTGGAGTGTGGAATGTAAGCCTGATTTACCTACAGAGCCTTCGTGGCTACAGTGACTTAGTGGCAACATAGGAGCCTCAATGCTCACAATTTCGAAGTCTAGGTGGTCGGGAGTGACATACCTTACTCACAGGAGAAATTTAGTTTCTCAGAGGTCTTAGCATATCTCTAGCTAAGCACAATCCATGGTTGAGGGTGAGTCGATAAAACGCATGATGATGGTATCAGGGGGGATTTGCAGGTATAGGTACATGTATGCAGTTATAATGGTTGACAGAACCATGCATGCAAAGAACATCCTACAAGATTGACAGTTGCAGCGGTTACTACCCATGCATTCCGGTGGATGGTTGTTCCTTTATACGGACATCAACATATTCTTTTATTATGTTTGACCTCAACTAGACTTTGCAGATTGATATAGAGACCAGGTGATTGTGTGTCCAAGATAGTCTACCTATCTTGAGACAACACTAAATGTATTTATATGTAATCTTATTTGATGTGAATATATGATATTGTGTGCACTATCAAAAGTTAAGTGGATGGAAAAAAATCCTAACTTAATTTAAATGGATGTCCAACAATATTTAACATTTTCAGGTTATTGGAAAAATAATATTTCGCAAAATCACAATAATTTAGGACTATTATCTAGGGTAAATATCGCAAATTATTCCACTCTTAAACCAAATCATAATTGCACTCGATGAAGCAATAAATACATGTTAAGTTCGCAAAAAACTTATATATCCATTTGTTTGTATTGATTGATTTAATAGCTAAAATTCACAACATGTTTGAGAAGTCATTCATAATGTCAATCAACATTTTCAAGTCATTGGAGAAAATTGTACTTCCAACAATGTTCAAGGTTTTTGATAATTTAAAAGAGTGTTTTTCATTGAATCATAATCGATCTAATGTAAGTATCATCCAGTAAGGTCGTATAGCTAACATTCTTTATCGTTTAATTTAACTATTAAACTTTGAAAGGTATGAACTAACTGTTATATTTGAAAACGGGTTACATTCTCACTCATTGTAAGTATAGTTAAATTGGAGTAAAAAACAATGAAGACATACATGAAGAGAGAGATCATCCCTCTATTGATAAAACGATATATTTTTGTGAAATTTTTTACTCAAGTGAGAATTTGTATGAATAATGGTTGAGCATCCTTCTACTTTGTGAAAATTTTCAATATTTTTTGGAAAAATATTAAGAATGATTTGGGCTTATATTTTTAGAAGTTATAGTTGAACCTTTTAATCTTTGAAAGTAGAAAAATTATTTATACAAGAATTAATATCTCTTTTATTGATAATCATTTGTAAATTCTCTTTAGATAAATTGATTTGACATAATCTATTCCTTTTAACTCTTGCTAAAAAAATTCCCCTTCGTAAATTAATTTTAGTTGGCTAGAACACAATTTTACTATAATATATCAAAGACCAACAATGACAAACTAGAAATAAGTATCACTAGACCGAAATCCTTTCCTTTGCAATAGGGAAAGGTGGTTAAAAATATATATTTTGCTTTCAATTTTTTTTTTTTTTTTTTTTTTTTTTTTTTTTGTAAGCTGTGGTGGTGCCTTTCTTTTTCTATTCATATAATATCAAGTTGATCCATATACAGCAGTTTAGTGGCCTCAACTTGCCCATATGGGAAACCAAGTCTGTTGGCCACTTGAAATTATTATAGGCCATCTAGTAGCAAAAATGAATAAGTCTTTCAATCCATGCTAAATAAACCTCGTAACAGAAGTCACTAATCAAGTTCCAAACTAACGTAAGACTATTGAAAATAAAAGTTATCCTCAAAAAAGCATACTGAAAAACTACATGAATTAATCCTTGTGGTCTTCATTGTCACCATCCGCCTTTGCCTGTGTTGTCGCCGAGTCCCCCGGTGCTGGAGATAGCTTCTACAGTTGTTGCTGGATTTCATCCAGCTTGTTGTCCTGCATAATCATAATGATTTGCGGGTTTTACATGTCTTTCTTTATATTTGGCATTCCTTGGGCGATTTCAGCCATTTTTCCTGCCACCTGCTCCAACGCCTTGGCCAGTAAGCGCTTCAGCACCCAATACATGTGCAAGGCTTGCTTGTAGAGTGTCATCCTTCCTCTGGTGTGCCTCAGGTCAGGAATGATGTCTCCCCATTCCTCCATCTCGAGCTTAGAGTCTCCTTCCATGACATTGTCTTCCATTTTCTGAATAAGCTGACGAATGTCAGTGTCTGTTCCTCCTTTCTATGCACGGGTTGCCTCTTGGACCGCCGTCCTCATGGTTTTCCTGCTACGCCTCGGATACACTAGTGTGGAGGATGTCGGGTCATTTCTACCTAGATGGCTTTGCCACCCTCTTCCTCCACGACCCCTTCCTCTGCCCATGCGAGCCATCTTTCCCTCTACCGCGTCTTGTTGACACTGATCAACACCAAAAGTTAGTTTATCATAAATTCCACTTATCCCAAACGCCTACATATCTTTGTCACTGGGATTTCTCTCTCTACTCCGGTTTCTCCCAGAGGTCTGGATACTCCCTGGTTTCTCTACCCTTGGGCTAAACATGGTTGGGCCCTCAGTTGTCTCATCCCCCACCCAGATTGTATGTTTGACTCCCTCAGGCGGTCCCTTTGCCCCATTCTCATAGTACCCTGTCAGGCCCTTGTTCTGGTTCTCGCATTTCCTTACCATACAGACCTCTGCCCCAAACTGTACTGTCTCTTCCTTTGCATTTCCCATTTTGCCCCCTTCCGCTCCCTTACTGTGCGTGACAGGGTAATTAGCGGGCATGTTTAGATGTGGCCTTCCCTCAGCGACTTCTAGCTCTCCCCCCTCCTCCATTATACCATGAACGATTGTAAGAGATGCATGGATTAGGACAAAGAAAACATACCCGGACTTTCGCTTAGCTGCTGGAGGATCAGACCCCCATTCAGCTCCATTCACCACCTTCCTTCGCTGCATATTGTTCTCTCCTTCCCCCTTAGCCACCCTCATTAACCCTTTCACACCTGTCTTGCATCCCATCCCACTTCCGTCGTCGTTTCCTCCTTCCTTATCCTCCATTCCCCTGTCACCTCGTCGCCTCGAAATTCCCTCAGGCATGCATGTTGCCACCCCGTCCCTTTGAATTATTGTGAGGGCAGTTGGTGGCTGGCTTGGCCAACCTCTCCCTTGAGCTATCCTTCTGATCATACTCCCCACTTCCCTCATCCCGATCGGGGGTTTGCTTTCAAATATTTTGAGTATTGAGTGTTTTTTCTTTAAATTTTGTGTTTGATTAGTAATATGAGTTAATGATTTATTAAATTATGATAAAAATATAATTAGATTTAAACCAAATCAATGAAGAAAAAAACACATATTTTGTAGCTATAGAATAACAACACGTAATTATTGGAAAATTTCTATAATTATAATTCTTACATAAAAGTTTAGGAAAATAAGGTTTGAGATAAGTTTTTATTTTTTAATTTTGTGTAAATACTCCAATATTGCCGAAATTATTCTCTCTTACATGCTATGGATCACAGAAGTCTAAATTCTATAAGACTTACATAATCTAGAGCATAGGAATATTAAGAGATTACTTAAAATATTTGTGCAAAACCCAATGTTTACATTAAAGATCAAGATGATAAGGATTCTGTTTTATTCCAAGTTATAACATGCTTGTAGAATCTAAACCTCAGGGATATTTGAAGATTATCTGCAATATTTGCCACAATCCCAATTCTTAGAGATTGTGGAGACCATGTATGAGAAAAGTTTGTTACTTTCAAAAGCCTAAGACCGATTCCATTTATGACACAAATCTAAATCATAAAACAATAATATAAATAAACTTCATAACATAAACTGAAGGGCCAAACCCTCCGTTCCATGAAATGTTTGACTTAGATTTAAAACCAAAGTTAACCAAGAAAAGGGGTTGTGGTACAAACATTCAATCCTTCTTGTGTTTTGAATTTGATGTGAGTTGACGGGAAAAGGATGACATGAATGGCTAGAGGTGGTGAAGATTTGAGAGTGGAGATGTCATGAGATCCTTCACACATGCGAATGTCAGTGATTGACGTCAATGGATGAATTGACACACTGACCATCATGCCCGAAAATAAGGGAATTTATTTTAAAGCAGGGGCGTGAGGGAGCATGAGGAGATGTCACAAATCATGTTGAATTGCTAATAGAAATGCTCAAGCCTGTCAACCCAAGCAATGACGAAACTATAATTACACAATAAGGCCACAAGAAAATTAACCAATCAAAAGCATATATATAGATCTTATTATATATATATCATATATATATATTAGTATATACTATATATATATATATATATATTATATTATATAACTATAACATAGCGTTTATTTTGGTCAACGATCAATCTACTTGAATGCCAACACATTTCCAAATGCATTATACCCTGCCGTAACAATGATAACTATTATAAATTACATACTCAATGCTTAAGCATCATCCAAAAAGATTTCATAAATTACATTTGGTTAGTTATCTACACCTTACAATAGAGTACTAACAAACATTATAACAAAAAAACATAATTACATTAGATGTACAAAACATTCGAGAATTAAAAACATCTATATTGAGCAATAACAAACATTATGACAAAAAAACATAATTACATTAGATGTAAAAAACATTCGAGAATTAAAAACATCTATACTTTGTGTCACATTATTATTTTACACCCTACACCATCATGATTATTTAAACCAAAATTTAATGAATAATCGTCTATTAACATTTAACAATTAACATTATAAATTAAAATCCTTATTAATATATAATAAAATATTAATATAACTTTATAAACATTATATAGATAAAACATATTAATTATAACTTTATAAAGCTTATCTATGTAAACCATAATAAAACATTATACCAATAAAAATTACATTACAAAATCTTTTCAAAACATTAAACTTTAAAAACAATTTCCAAAATTAATAAAATTTAATTGCATCTCATTCAAATATTCAAAATATTAAACTTTAAAAACAATTTCCAAAATTAATAAAATTTAATAGCACCTCATTCAAATTTTCTAATTTAAAACCATATAAAACATTATACAAATAAAATACATTATAAAATCGTTTCAAAACATTAAACTTTAAAAACAATTTCCAAAATTAATAAAATTTAATTGCCCCTCATTCAAATTTTCAAAACATTAAAGTTTAAAAACAATTTCCAAAATTAATAAAATTTAATGGCACCTCATTCAAATTTTCTAATGTAAAACCATATAAAACATTATACAAATAAAATACATTATAAAATCATTTCAAAATATTAAACTTTAAAAACAATTTCCAAAATTAATAAAATTTAATTTCACTTCATTCAAATTTTCTAAATCTATTTTTGTAAATGTGTCTTTTTAATTGAAAGATGAAATATAGATCTTTAACATATTGTTTTTTCCATATAAATAATGTACACACACACACACACACACACACACACACATATATATATATCTAAGCCCCAAGGGTTAGCTCAGTGGGTCAAAATTAGTGCCTCGCTGTTCGGGAGGTCACATGGTCCATTCTGCCCAAAACCCTTAGGGTTAGGCCTTGCTAGTGGGTTGCGAGGCTAGATTCCCTTCGGGGTCGATCAACCCAGATTTTCCTGTGGACATAGCGACCACTCATTGACCAAGGTGTTTGTGAACCACAACCAAATATATATATACACACACACACACAAAGAGTTAAATTTATTAATTATCAACAAAATTGTGTAAGTTTAAAGTTATTGTTGGTATTTGGTATGTGATTTGGGAAATCGGGTAATTGAAAATACAATAATATTTTTGTCTATAAAATATTCAAAGCAAAATTAAATTGAAGTACTAGTGAATATTGAGATTATTAGCTAAAAAGGTTTCCTTACTTTGAGAGGTTGGTAAAGACTGAAAACCAAATAAGACATTGATATCTTAAACATACTCACAATTTAAACGAAACAAAAATCCACTTTAAGGGGTGTGATCACATATTTGTTGTTGATATGACTTGGGCATGAATCTAAGCCTGCTTTGATGCAAGTAAATTTGCTATCCATAGCTGTCAACTGTAACTGAATATCATCCAACATTATTGATATCTCGTCCTTAACATCATTGTGTTCGAGGATAACTTTTCCCAAGAGGGATTTCATCTACCAATACAAATTAATTGTGTGTAAATATTGGTTTGTCCCCTCATGTGCCTAGTATCAGCTACCAAACAACAACCTCAACAAAGACTTTTAAATCAAAATGACAATCACACTCTTTTATTCGTTTGTCCTCAACTTCTATGAACTCCTACTATACTCTAGGAGGACTTTGGTGGTGGAATAATTGGGCACTTGACTTTGCTCAGAACTGAGCTTGCAATCCTCCCTGTGAGCCTCAGCCACCACCACCACCTAGTCATTGTTGAAATAGGGAGTAGAATATGGAACAATGGAGGAGGTGAGGAAGCAAAGGAACAAAGGTGACAAAGCCAAGGAAAAGCCCACAAAATTAATGATAAGAACAAGGTTTCAAAAGACCTGCTAACATAGTCAGTCATGCAACTCATAAAGGGGAATGAAAAAACTAAAATCACCATCTGAGAATTTTTCAAGGAAAGGTAGGTCATAGGAGGAATCTTGAACTAAGAGGGGTAATTTCTAAAGGGAAAATAACTTCATCATGAGTCAAAGCAGTAGAGATCCAAGCACCGATTATGAATGGGTGGGTGTGAGGGTGAATCGACAAGCTCACATAAAGAGGAATTCACTAGAGGAAATGGCCATTAAAACCACACATCCACACATTGATAACATGTACCTTCATTTGCATGGGGGACAACAAGCCACATCATTCTAATTCATTGTTCAAGGTGACAATGACCTCACCTCCCTCACCACCCTTCACAACCCTTATCACCCGTGCAAGGAAATAACAGTCTATATTACTTAGAATACACTTAATGTTTAATTTGTTGATGGTTAAGAAGAGACAAACTTCTGTCTGCTCATGGGATGACTGAGTGCTTGGCATAATGGATGTTACCCCCTCCACCTGGTTTCAAATCCTATGGTGGGACATCTTTGTCTCATGGTGATAAGGCTCCCCCAGCCTCATGGAGTCTAGACTCTTGTTAAGTCATAAATACATAAACTCTTGTTAAGTCATAAATTCTTAGTATATATGGGGATCTTGGTGTTATAGTGCCAACTTAGCTTATGAGCTATTAGATATATTCTTGATGTTATAATAGGTTTGATCTTGAACTTTGCCCAAATTACTACAACAATTACGGATTCATCATAATAAAAAAGAAGAAACAAACTTCCCCTCTCACAAAATACTTTTCTTTTAAACAATTAGCATTAGCATGTTTCCTCATGTTTATAAAAAAACCTAACTCTTAATCAACTATATATGATAAATTGCAAACTAATAAAATTTATTTTTAATAATTATGATTAAACACTATTTTTAATAAAATTAAATAATTTTCAATATTAAATTCTATAAAATTAAAACTATTTTTAATGAAATTAATCATTTCTCAATACAATATTGATCCCATAATTTTTTTTTTAACCTTAATTCCATGAACAAAACCAAATATTACCTCAATTGCAATTTAGTAACTAAACCAAATAAAGATTAGTTTTAACCTTAATTCCATGAACAAAACCAAATATTACCTTAATTGCAATTTAGTAACTAAACCAAATATTACCGCAATTGCAATTTTTTAACTACTCAAAAGACCACAGTAAATCTCCTTATTATATGATATGGTAAAGGAATAAAATATATTTATTTTTATTTATGGGAGAAGGTTCCGGCAAGCGGTCGCCCGGCCGGGAAGAAGTGCCGGCACGGGCGACCCGAAGCATTGATGAATGCACATGCATGATGCATGTGATTGACGGTAATGACGTGGCACGGATGGCTGTGACCCGCCCTGACCCCACACCCTTATCCCGCGGTTAATTCTAACTCTGGTTAGAGAGCTCTAGGGTTTGCCCCATGTCCCATGCTTTGAACACTTCTTCACCGGCTCCCACCTCTGCATATTCTCTCGGCTGTTTTGCGGCATCCAGAAGTAACTCCAGCGCCTCCCCAGCAGTGGACTGTTGAGTGGCCCGATCGTAGGGGACCAGGTCACAGTTTCGATCGCTTAGAGGTCGGCGTAAAATTTGGCGGGTAGGTATTTTTCAAACGAAAATTTTTGGACCTTTATTTCAGCTTGCAAATACTCAGAAAAAGAGGGATGAGGTCCATGTGTTTTGTCAATAATTTCCTTCTGCACAGCATCCCCGTTAAGTTTTGTGCGGACGAAGTCTTTTGAATAATTATTCGAGTGTCTGTGAAATAGTCGGTAGAAGTAGCAGAAAAAAAGGATATGTTTTGACTATAAATTAGTAGCTGACAATTTTCTAAATATATGTGAAATAAGACTCGGTAAAAGTAGCAGAAAACGAGGAAATTATTTAACTATTTGTAAAAAAAAGAAGAGGACTTCGTAAAAGTAGCAGAATACGAGACAAGTATTTAATTTTCTGTGAAAGAATTCGATGAGTTTTGTATAATAATTGGTAGCTGCTCCTTCAATGCTTTTGTTATGAAAATCTGAGACTCGTTTCGTGCTTCTTAGTATTTAAATTCGTCTTCCGAGGCCTCAATTTAAATATTTATGGATTCATGCGGTATATTTAGACTATAATTTTCTGAAATCTTTTGTGCGAAAAAGAGTCTTTTTCGAGGGTAAAGTTTCTGGTTCGTGTTGGGCTTTCTATTATGTGAAATTGACTGCGGGAGGCTTTCGAGCAAATCTTTATGCCTTCATACTGTTCATGTAGACATACTAATCAAAAAATTTTTGTTCGAAAAATATTTCAGGCCTTTGTGATGAGAATTTGCAGTTCGTTTCGTGCTATTGTCTGTAAATTTGTTTCCCAGAGGCTTTCAAGCAAATCTTTGTGGATCAGGCGGTGTACGTAGACTATAATTTGTGAAAGCTTCTGTCCGAACAAAAATCAGGTTTGACTTATGGATTTAAACCTTAATTTGGTTATCTAGAAGTTTTGAAGCAAAACTTTGCGTACATAGTGCATTGCATTCAGTGACTAGACTGCAAATTTGTAAAAATTATTGCGATTTTTTTTAATATTGTCTTTAATTGTTAACTGTTAAATTCGTCCATAGAAGGTTCTTGATCAAAACGTTAGGGGTACATGGAGCGTGGTTAGTCTATTGGTTTCCAGAAACGCTTTTTCAGCAAATTTAGGCTTCTCTGTGTGCATTTTCTCTCAAAATTCCTTTAGAAGCTTTCATGCAAAACTTTAAGGTCTGATGCGGTGGATTTGATTTATCACATTTTTGTGCTTCAAGCTTACTAGTTAGCGAAGCATTGACCTGCAATTTCGGGGTTCAGGTCTGCTTGGAATTTTAGTAATTGTTTTTACATGAAAACAATGATATGAATCATTGGTAATTTAACTGAAAGCTTTGGTGTTTCTATTAAAAAAACATTAGCCCATAGAAATATTATAAAATATTCAACTTACTTCCCTAGGATTTTCAGTTTTTTGGGCTATTGGTTTAATGCAAATATTATGGCTGGATGGAAAGACATTTTGCGTAAATTAATGGCTTTGAAGAGAAAGACTACCATGCAGGGATATTATTAAGAATCCACAATTTCCTTGTAAGTGAATCCCTATAATTCTCAAGATATGAGCTATAAATGACAGAAGAGATGTTGTAAAATGTTCATTTTTAAGGATTTTATGTATTTTATAGCGTTGGGAAAATAATTTTGTAACTATAGAAATTTGGACAGATATTTATTTTTGAATTAGCTAATTTTTGTCGAAATGTTAGAGAAATTAGCCTTATAATATTTGTCTTTAATAATTTATATGTTGCTATACTTCGCGAATGAAGTTTTACTTTCAGGAAAGAGGGCATATTCATAGTTGCGTGCTTTGTGAAATTTGGTCCTGGTTGCAGGGTTATGGAAGACAAACACGAATCCCATAAACACATGTTTGCCCATGCAAAGCATTCCTTGTTTGGGCAAGTCCATAGAGTATGGTTTTACTCAACTATCAGATCGATCATTCTGCAAAATTTTCCTATGTCGATTCCAATCCATCAGAGTCCGTGCAACTGATAAGCTGTGACAAGAAACGAAATTCAAGAAGCATTGTCTATATGTTCCCAAGTAACCAAGATAGCAAAAAAAGGCGTTGTGCTAGTTGCATTGAAGAAAGTGCCATGTTAGGTGAAGGTGCAGATGGGGATACTAAGGGAGGTCGTCAATTTCCTAGAGTTTGTAAAACATTTTGCAAATCTGCATCGTGGTCCACTCGCCTTGTATCACAAAGAGATGATCCCATTAATTTTGAGAGGCTAGAGCCTCCTCCGCATTCAGCCGAGAGAAATGACAACATATTGCGAGAGACTCCCATTCCACTAACCCCTCGATCACAGCAAAGTTGCAAAGCCAGGTCATCACTTCCACCATTGCAGCCTCTATCAATCACGAGGAGGTGCTTGGAAGAATGGCCTAAAGCAGGATCCGACGACATTGGAGAATGGCCGAATCCTACAACACCTGGGGCCAAGAGAAATACAGGAAAAATAAATAGCCCAGGCATTAAACTTGACTTAGGATCAGTTCAACGAAATACTCTGCCGACAGAGTCACTGCTGAAGAGGGATAAATTTGCATTTTACAGTAAGGAATGTTCAAGGGTTGCAGAACACATCTATCTGGGAAGTGATGCTGTTGCCAAAAATAGAGAGGTTCTCCGTGAGAATGGCATAACTCACGTATTGAATTGTGTCGGTTTTGTTTGTCCAGAATATTTCAAGTCAGATTTGGTGTACAAGACACTGTGGTTGCAAGATAGCCCTTCCGAAGACATCACAAGTATTTTGTATGATGTATTTGACTATTTTGAGGAGGTCAGAGAACTAAATGGCAGAGTTCTCGTGCATTGCTGCCAAGGAGTGTCCCGTTCAACCTCCTTGGTAATTGCATATCTCATGTGGAGAAAAGGTCAGAGCTTTGAAGATGCATTTCAGTATGTTAAAGCAGCCCGTGGTATCACAAATCCAAACATGGGTTTTGCTTGCCAATTATTACAGTGCCAGAAAAGGGTACATGCAGCTCCAATGAGTCCTAGCTCTTTGCTAAGGATGTATAGAATGGCCCCTCATTCTTCATATGATTCTTTACATTTAGTTCCAAAAGCAGTGAGTAAACCTGGTGCAGATGCATTGGATTCCAGAGGTGCTTTTATTATACATATACCATCTGCAATTTATGTGTGGATTGGACGAATCTGTGACTCTGTAATGGAAAAGAAGGGAAAGGATGCTGCTTCGCAGGTTGTAAGATATGAAAGAGCTCAGGGTCCAATTTTTATTATTGAGGAAGGGCATGAAACTGATGAATTCTGGGATGCTCTTTCGAAAGCCCCTCTCTTATTTGATGATTATGAGAAGACAGAAAATAGTGTGGGGAAAGATGTCTCAGGAAGCTTTAACACTGGCAAAGAGGATGTTGATGCAGCACGCAGGGTGGGTGTTGGAAACAAGAGGGTAGAATCATATGATATAGATTTTGAGCTGTTCAGGAGAGCGATTATAGGAGGGGTTCTGCCACCGTTTTCAATATCAGGTTCTGGAACTGAAACACACCTTCCAGCAAGAGAAAGTGGCTGGGGTAAACTACGACGCAAATTTGTGAGTGGCAGTGTGAAAGAGTTCATTACAGCTTCAAAAGCAACTGGCAATGTAGCTGTTTCGGCATTGAGTGGTCACAAGGACACACAACTTTTATCTCCAGATCCTGTAATATCTGTTTCTTCTTATCCTTCTCCCAGCTCACTTCCTCCAGATTCAATAATCAGCTCTAAGTCTTCTTCGCCTTCACCATCGTCTCTTTCATTTACTTCATCACCCTGTTCCTCTGCTTGGTCTGTTTTTTCGTCATCTCAGTCGCCATCTCCAGTCTCAAATTTATCTGATCCTTTTGTCAGGTCCAACCCTCCTTTCCATATTATCGCAAAATCTGTTTCTTTTCCATCCAAGGGTTCTCCTTTTTCTTTGGCACAGCGTAGAGGAGGTAACTCCCCATATTTAGAGCTACCAGCATTAATTGATGATCCTAACTTGAATTCAAATGGTGCACCAGTAGACACTTATGCTCCTTTTGGTGTCACTGAAGAGAAATGCATTAGGGGAAATGGAGATTCAGAATTCCTATTTGAAGCTTGTGATGAAGTGTGTCATGGGGTAAGCCAAAAGGAGCAGAAACAATTTTCAGAATGCAAGGAAACTGTACAGAATAAAGATATTTGGCCTGGCAAAATATACAATGGGCAAAATCAGCTATACATTTCAATGTTAGAAGCTTCATCACCTGCCCAAGATATCTCTGATCTTTCCTCTCTCGACAATGAGTCACCTCATGCAAGTACATTGAAGGAGAACAATGACCATGAATGGAAGTGTCCAATTTTGTATGAGTGGCCCAAAATAGAAAAAATTGACATGTTTGATGCAGATTATCTTGATTCTAAAGCAATTTTCATTTTATTAGCACCAAGCAAAGCTTGTGGGAATGCAGAGTGTTCAAAGGTAGTCTATCTGTGGGTAGGTTGTAATTCGGTGGTTGAGAAAGAAATAGTTCAAGTGGATGGTAGCATACATAGAAGTCAGTTAAGAGATATTGACTGGGTACAAATTGGTCATGATTTCCTGGAGCGAATGAATCTGAAACGAGATATTCCTATCAAGGTATGTACTAGTATTTTGAAATATTTTTCCTTATTTTACTTGAAATGCTTGATTTTGTTAATTAAACATGGTTTTTGTTTCCATCGCATATCTATCATTGTCGTGGGATACAAAATTATGCCCAAAATATTCGAGATCTGTTAGTTGATAGTTACTGAGGAACATGAAAGGAATATTTAGTAAGAAGAGAAAACTTCGTTACACATGCTTGCTAGATACTCCAAATAACTTTTAGATGATGGCCTAAATCCACACCATCTTGGTAAAAGAAGTTCGAGAAATATAAATGAGAAAATACATGAAAAAGAACTTTGCTTTTCTCAACTGTGTTCCTCTTTGGTCATTTTTATTGTTTTTGGACCTTTCTTGTTTCAGGGTCAGGGTGAAGCAAAGGGTTTGAAATTTTTTCCTTGTTAGGCTACATTACATTTGAACTAGTTTTTTGGCTTTCCAAAGCATTAATACCAATTTTAATGGTGTTCAATCGCTCTCTGATTCTGGTTATTGAAGTTTGAAACTAATTCATGCCATTTATATTGATTTTTGGGGCATTTAATTTTCTGAAAATAATGCAGATATATTGACTCTAATGTTTGAATTTTTGGAGTAGGAAGCTTTTGTTTGTTCAAGAATAGATCTTGCAAACGATATAAAAATATTTCATATTTTTCTCTTTGTTTATTTTGTTGATGGTGATTTACAGGTGGTTAGAGAAAATGAGGAACCAAATGATTTTTGGGATAATTTCGTTCGTGGCTGAGGTCAATGACATGTATATAGGAAAGCTGCAGCAAGAAGAGGAAATAGAAAGCTCCTCTACTGCATTTTTGTAAATGTAGTGGGATGAAGGCAACCTCATCCTTTTTACAAGGTATATTGTCTTCCAGTCTTGATTTTTCTGCTTGCAATGTTTTTTCGTTTTCTTAATCCTTTTTAAGCGTTGTGCATGCAAATATTCTTTTTCCTCGAAGGCTTTTATTTAGGGTGCTACACTTGTTAAGAAATTACAGATTGACTCAACTTGATGCTGCACATGTCAAATAAATCTGGCAGTGCTAAACTTCTATTATTCATATCTTATTGATTGCAGTATATCCAAATAAAGGGAGCTTGTCAAGGCAGTGGCCATAAGCTCGGGCTTGGCCATGCAACTATTATACCGATTTGGTCATCATTCTGGTCTATCGAAACAAACTTTTGTACTATTGGCAAGCTTTTTTAGTGTACATTATTACAAACTAACTGTAATTGATCGGCAGCTTGGAAAATTAGATGCGATTGTGCATCTATTGCCTGCACCCAAATCAATACATTTATTAGGAACTATCTATGCTCTGCTGTCTCTGCAATCAGTTTTTCACAGCCAGATGATTGCAACACCAAAGGTGTTGACAATAACCTCCTGTGTCGCTTCATCCCTTTGACTGAGTAGCCACAATAAATCAAACCCAACAAATTCTTTCCCAATAACAATCTAAAGCAAAATCTGAATATTGTCTGGGCAATCAGCAGAATGCCGGGGTGACACAATCAGCAATAGGGATTTTGAGGTAGCTGACTGCACTGGAGATTAGTTATGCACAAGTATATCAATATATGTGTGGTCTTTAATTGCATTTTAATAATTTGAAAGCAAATCTCTGAAGGCATTTCTATCCTCTTAATGACCTTGGTCTTGGTGCAAATCACTTCACTTGTCAACTCTAAATCTTGTTAACATGGCAATTATATTTGTCCTCTTGTGGGGTATACCTTTATTGGAATTGAGCTTTAGGAGCTTATATTTTGTCTCACTAGACTTTTCTCTTCTCATTTAACCTTTGACTTCCTTGTGGGTCTCCTTGAAGTTCATATAACTCTTTTGCCTAACTTCAAAATTTCATCCACAACCTTGAAAACATATGATACATTTCATGAGATGGTTCAATAAAAATTTCCTCTAGATTTACATTGTATTGTTGTTGCTGTTTTCTTAAGATTGTTCAGATTTCACTGCAATTAAATATGATATTCTGCCCTTCAAATGTTGTTATAAAACTGTGCTTTACAACTAAGAAACAATAATGTGTGGCCATTCATTATTCAATTGAAGTTATGGTTTTACTTGATATGTTGGCAACAGTAACCGCAACAAAATTGGTTGCAAAATAAATAGTAGGTAGTCTTTTACTTGAGCAGCCCTCTTAGAGGTCATTTTGGAATAGAACTATGTAACCGCAACAAAATTGGCTGCAAAATAAATAGTAGGTAGTCTTTTACTTGAGCAGCCCTCTTAGAGGTCATTTTGGAATAGAACTATGAAAAATTTACGGTACAAAATTGAAAAGAAACAACTAGATTAAAGTGGAAAAGTTAAGAATTTGGTTGAGATGCAGCAGATACATAAATTCGCTGTCTTTCAGTTGGACAGGTTTTTATTCTCTAATGCAATTGACCACCACCAAATTTTGGGGTGGGGGGTCGTATATACACTGATTTTGGTTTTATATGGATCCAAAAAGTACATCAGTTATACTACTCTCAGCAACTCTTAGGGTGATCTCTTAGAGTGATGTAACATATTTGCAGGCAGTTGAGGAATTCACCTCCTGCAACTACTGTTCGGCTTCCTTTCAAGGAAGCGACCATGGTGGAAAAATGTCTTCCCGTGCCATGGTAGAAAACTTCTTTGGGCAAGGTAAGACTTCTTTAATAAAGAAGTCAAAGAATGTTATTGTCCTTTGTGCTTTTTAAGAATGCACTAGACATGCTATCTGAAATTTCAAAGCTTTGTACTGTTCTCTCACTTTAGTGGACTCTTGAAGTGAAGCCACTATAATTTCATGGGCAATCAAACATTGGAAGAAAATTTATTGTATGGTTTCCTATGTTTTTCTTCTTTGTCTATTTAAAATTGGATGCCGGGGATTGAATCTTAGCATATGGACTTTGGTTGGGAAGCGTTGGCCTGTTCATGAAACTTTAGTTCAACCCAACCCAACGACCATCTTTGTGTTGATACATCATTTTGGGGTGATTATTTAAGTTCCGAAAAATTCATACGAGTATGTATGTGAGTATTCAATTAATAATTACTATTAATATAAATTTTGATAAATATTACCTATTCTATGTAAACAATTGGTGAATATTTAAAAAGAAAATAGCATATATATATATATATATATAATTCACACTTACAAAAATCCCGGTATAAAACTCATGAGTTAAAGGATTATAGATTGGATGCTTGATGTATAGAGTTTCTATTTATAGGACATTAAGATTTATTGTTTCTTGCTCAAAACAACCTTGAGTGTTACATGTTTAGGTTGCACTGCTTTTACCTCTAATTGTATGGATTGCAATGGGGGTGTTGCTACCGTTAGTGTACCCAATGTTGCTTTTGTTATTATGAATAGGGGCATGGAGCCATCACATTGACTTGTTTGGAGTGGGCTTGAGCTCAAAGGATTGAACGTTGGCCTTGTCCATCTCTAACAACGTAGAGAAAAGGCCCATTTTTGGAGTTTGTTGGTTGATTAATTGCCCAAAAGCGTACACCCTATGTTTTGTGGGGGTTTTAATATGGTTGAGAAAAAAGATGGCAAAGAGATGGGGGTTTCAGTTTCAATATGGTTGAGAAAAAAAAATGACAAAGAGGTTATGCTCATCAAGGATGTATTTGGATACAACCTACCTAGCTAAAAGTCTTTAAATTCTCAAGGGTTTCATTCCCCTGGCCTACTTTAGGGACTTTGGATGGAATTCCATTCCATTGGCCTCCTATAGGGACTTTGGTGTTATATGTTATCATTGAGTGAGTGCAATTTTTTTGACAAATGGACAAGTAAGCCTATGACTTTTGTTAAATTTCAATCACAAACCATACAACATGAAACAAGCAATACCCCTTTAGTGGATCTTTAGTGATCTTCGAGGTAGAGAAGCCCTCCAAGTCAAAGTGGAGAAATGATCGATGGAAAAGTGTCATAGCCAGAGCTTTTGGCTATTGAAATTGTAACTAGATTTGATCTTCATATATAATTTTGTAACGAGTTAAAAATAATTTTTTATTTGAAAAAAAAGTTATTCTTGTCATGTCCTTTTTGGACATTTTAAAGAGAAGAAAATTGAAGATTGAATTTTATAAGACTCTAAATTTTTAAGTCGGTTTTCCATGAGTAAGGTTGACTCTCCTTCATATGGCACCCATTTGCATGGCTAATAAGGCTATAAATAGCCTAGACGTATCCTCCCAAATTTGCACTTGAATATGCATATACATCACTAAAATACGAGGTCTATCTAAGGCTATGAAAGGTGAAGTTTTGAGGCTCGAGTATTTGAGCATAATGCGAAGTTTTGAGGCACAAACATTTGATCCTAATATGAAGTTTTGAAGCATGAATATGTAAAGTCAAAGCAAAGTTTTGAAGCATTATATTCTGTGATGACATTTGTATTTTGTGGTTGAGATGGAGGTCATAATTTGGCCCTCTTGCACACCTCAAGCAGAATTTATTGGAGACCTATTTGTGAACATATTTTAGGCATCTCATATTGGAAACTCTGGAGAGTTGACTTGGCACTTGGAGGTTGATTATACTGGTTAGTATGTCTATAACTTAGATGTCTCTTGTTGAATTGATTCTTGAAGGAAGGATCGCTGGGTTTTCCCCTTGTGAGTTTTGCATTGGCCGTTGGCTTAATTTCTTGTGTCTCTTGTCTCGTGTACTATGATCTCTAATTTCTTGCATATTTGAATGTATAATTACTTGATGACATAATTGAATGAAAGTAAATGCTCTAAAGTGTTGGAAATACTGAGAGGGGGGGTGAATCAATGTCTCTTTTTCAACTATTGTTTTACCAGTTAAAACATTTATATTCAAAACACAAGATGAACAACAAGTATCAATGCTTTTATTAATATAATCATTGCAATAAAATAGATACAATATATAGATGGTTGCAATCAATTGCCAAGCACCAACTTGGAATTTTGTGAGACTCCAACCTCTTGAGCTCCAACTTTGTTCTGCCAAGGCAATAATCTTGGACTTGGGAGTACCAACTCCGAAGGACTTCTATCCTTCCAGTTCCTGAGACATCAGCCCCAAGGACACCAAACCTTCCTACTTATGAGGTACCAACCCCAAGGACTCCAATCCTTCTTACTTTTGAGACATCAACCCTAAGGACTCCAATCCTTCTTACTTTTGAGGCACCAATCCCAAGGGTTCCAACCCAATCTTGTCAAGGCATGTTTGATAGTAATGTTCTAATCTTAGAACTCTTCTCTACTGAGTTTTGTCTGTTTATAGCTTCATTGTCGTCTCCATGCTACAACATCAATGACAACTAGGCTTCTTATGAAGGAGTCTTTACGACTCTTCATACTGCCCACACAGAGTCTCCAATAGCCTTCATGACCTTTGATAATGTCTCCACACAGTTTTAGTGAGTCAATTGTTAGCTGCACTAAGCTTTGCATAAGAACCAACTTTCTGTTCAAGCATATGTTCTTATTGTCACAATGAATGCTTCAACATGATTGTTTCTCTGCTGGCTACTTTCGCCCTTCGACTATCTCTTGTCATGTTGGTCCTTCGACCCTTTTTCTATTCTGCTGGACCCTCTCGCTGCCTTTGTTTCCTTCCACTGTATCAACAACGTTCAACACCACTCTGTTCTCCGTTTTTCCGGTTTTATGCATTCCTCATGCCTCTGTCCATCGGTTTTCTCTTTTCGCTGGCTCTTTGGCTTCCTCCTCGGTCTTTGTAGTTTTCTCTGCATCGCTTGATCCTTTGGCTTCCCTCCTTGGTCGCTATGGGTTTCTCTGTCTCTTCATGCTCACCAACACTCTTGAGACACGTTGATTCAACGGTGAGGACCGAATAATACATAGAGAACAAATATTCCAAGTTAAAATTGTAACATCGCTCCTTTTTTTTCTATCATCATAGACATACACAGGACTTTACAGTTTAACGGAGATGCCACGTCCCAACCGCAATCGCAATCACCATGATTCAGCCTATTGAACTATTGTTCAGGCCTCTTGAACTATCGGGTGCGTTTTATATGCATCTTTGGCCTTAAAACCCCGCGCAATGCATATATTCAAATACACAGGAATATATGAGAAAACCAGGCTTAAAGTGCTTAAGGGTGGACTTCAAAAACATTTTACCTGCATCTATCACTGCTTTGGTTTCGGTCTTTATCGCTTTGGGGATTTTCCATTGTATTTCGGTCTTTACACCGAAACCCGCCAATACACTGAAAATCCCTTATGCGCGGAACTCAAACCTTATACAATTGGGTCTATAAACCCATCGGGTCCAAATGTGTAATCGTAATTGGCAATCAAGGCTTCCGGGGGTCTTTTATACATTGAGCCCATGGCATCACTGATGGCCAACAACCGATCCTCCTGCGGATGCGATATAACATTAAACCTTCCATAATGTTGTCATTGGGTTGGGTCTGCAACGTATATATCGCAATCAGGGGTTTGGGGTGATGGCACATAGCCGAACTGCCGATTATCATATTGCCGATTATATATATATTATATATATATATATATATATATGTCAGGGGGTTGGGGTGATGGTACATAGCCGAATCGCCATCATTAATTATACCATATATATATATAATATATTATATATATATATACATATTATATATTATTATATATTAATATAATCTATTATTGGGGTTTGGGGTGATGGCACATAGCCAAATCGTGATTTACTGTTGCCGTTATATATATGCCGCTCTGATAGTGTATCCAATGCAACTATGATTTCGCCTTGATAGTATTAATTTGGCATGTATATTATATTCTTCTTCCCGCCGGCATTAATATTAAAGATATATATATATATATATGGCTCCTCCTGTAGCTCCTCTTGGTTCTTCTTGGGCATATATTACATGCAATGCTCCTCCGATATGGCTCCTCTTGCTCCAGTGTGGCTCCTCTAGCTTGGCAGTGTCTTTCAAAGACCTCCTCTTATACTTTCATACCTTGATGGCTTCTGCCTTTTCCGATATGCCTCTCTTGCTCTGATATTCTGTAATATGCTTTGATATGCCTTCTTTGTTAACTCCTCTTGCTTATGGCTAGCTATATATATATGGCTCCTCCTGTAGCTCCTCTTGGTTCTTCTTGGGCATATATTACATGCAATGCTCTTCCGATATGGCTCCTCTTGCTCCAGTGTGGCTCCTCTGGCTTGGCAGTGTCTTTCAAAGACCTCCTCTTATACTTTCATACCTTGATGGCTTTTGCCTTTTCCGATATGCCTCTCTTGCTCTGATATTCTGTAATATGCTTTGATATGCCTTCTTTGTTAACTCCTTTTGCTTATGGCTGGCTATCTTGATGGCCTTGCTTCTGTCTTTTTATGGATCTGCTCTGCTTCCCCTTGGTTTCATATCATCATCTAGATATCTAGAATATTGCCATATTGACATTAATGACAACCTAGGTCAACATAAAGAAACATGTAAATAAGTCTTAAGTAATTATCATGATCAGAAATTCTATTTTGGAAATGAATTTCAACATGGAACCAGAGCAATGGTGAAAGGGAAGAAGCACTAAGATCATACTCCAAAATGAAGGAACAATAGGACAAGATATCTAATCTATGTGATAAGAACAAAGTGATTTATGTGACCAACATCGAACTTATTTGATCTCTATAATTAGAACAAGTGACCAAGGCATAGTACAAATATCTCAGTGACCAGAACAAAGTATCATACTCTCATAATCTCTATAACAAGAACGAAGAATCACAATCTTTGTGTGTAGAACGAAGATCTTTGTGAAGAATAACCTTCAGTCTTATACGAACCATGTTCAGTGAATAAGACTTGAGGTTGTTCTTAGTACCGAGCCTCAAAACCTCAGTAGGTTTGAAATTACATGAGGTTTAAAAGGAGGACCGATCTCATTGATTCCATTTTATATTATGATGACAAGTGGCTGAAGAATTTTTGAAAGCCTTGAGAGACTACTTAAAAAAATCCACAGATACTAAATGCTGTTCAAGAGAACAAGAAACTCAGTAAAGTGAGCTTGCATTTTTATTGGTAACCACTTTAGTGATTTGATCAAGGTGTCATAAAAGCGTCGAGAATACTTCATTTGCAAGAGAAGTCCTAACTTGTGAAGATTGGATTAAACTAATAATGATGAAGTGTTTCATACTTCTGGAAGATATAAGATTGAATACATGACACTATTTCTCTGGTAATCAAGGATGGATATGAGGTCTGAAGTTTGATATGTGAGTATGCAACATGAAATTTGTTTTGATATATGACAACATTACAAGACATAGCCCCATAAGAATATGTGACCCTTAGAAAGATTGAAGTGCCTCGCCTTGGAAATGTTGCATTGTTGATTGGGAATTTTGAAATGCTCAGCCTTGAAATGTAAGAAGAATTGCTTTCACTAGCGTGTCTTTGTCTTTAAAGAAAACTCACAATGATGAAGGAAGTTCGATAACAATGAAAAGAATTCCTCTATAGTTCAAAGTCTCTCTCTTAACAAGATAAGGTGCTGAGATAAGATGTTTGGTCCAAAATGATGAAGTTTATTCCAAGAGGCTAAGATAAAATGTTGCTGTCAAGCTCTTATCGGTAAAGTCAAGAATGATCAATTGACTGAGTAATGACCATGAAGGATTTCATAAAGATCTTAGGGCTTGTGTATATTGAAAACCCTAGCAATCAAAAGGGCTTGAATAAGAAAATCTCCCAGGGTTTGTGAATAAAACCCTAAGATTAGTCGTTTCCACTGAAAGAAAAAAAACCCCAGATTGTGAGGAGATGGCAAGGTTGATCTGCAAGATGGATGTGTGAAGTCTAAGATCAAGAGGGAGCTGTTATCCCACCATAATCTTCAAAAGATAAGTATTTTATATCTCTCTTGCTTTATTATTACTATTATTAGTTTACTATCCTTTTGTCTTTGAATTCTTTGTGTGGTTATAATAGTTCTTTCATGGCCTCCTAGTGAGGATTACAGGTTGATGACAAGGGGCATTTAGGCCTAGGCAACAAATGAATGTAGAATTAGAAGAATGAAACAAAGCCTGAGGACTTTCTCGATGTGTATAAACAAGTTTAGAGGGAGCAAACAATTTAGAGTATTTGTGCTTAAGAGAAGTCAAGATCTGGCATGCATTTTACAAGGTTCTCTCAGTAAAAGGGATAGGATTTTGGCAAGACGTTTACCTCAGTTGATGATTCGATATGATTTGTCTATGACGAAAGGAGGACTCATAGGTCAGAGGGAGCAATTGTGGAGAAGGTATTGCCTCCAAAGGGATCTGTAAGAAACCCTGTTATGACCCCAGAGAAAGATGACCTCAAATTCTTGGATGATGGATTGTTAGTGTGAGAGGGAGTATCCATTGTGGGTATCTGAAAAGAATTTGTTATCTAGTGAAGGGAACACGAATAGTCGATGGTCAAGCCAAGATGTGTTTTCTAACGTGTGTTACCAACATGGTATAGATGGTCATTATTGTTTATTGACTTAGCTTGGGAATGTGGAGATTACCTCTATCATTGAGAGGGAGAGCTAATGAAATGGACATTCTCCCTGTGTCTTCATGACCTTGGAGAATGGTTTGATATTCTTCTTGTGTCATCTTGACCTTGGTTGGAGAAGTTCTCCCTATGTCATTTGGTTGGTGAATGGTTTGACATATTAGATAGCATCATGGATTGGCATTTTTCTTGTGTAATGTACTTTGACCTGATTACATAGACCTTGGTTGAAGAATGTTCTAATGGACTAACATTCTTCCTATGTCACTTTGACCTTGGTTGGAGAATGAACTCTCTTATGTCACTTTGACCTTGGTTTGAGGAATGGTCTGATTAAAGAATGGTTTGATGAACTCTCCCTATGTTAGTTAGACCTTGGTTGGAGAATAGTCCAAGAGGCCGCTCGAATATCTTTCTAGAGTGAGCAGGAGCCTCCCACCATCGTGCTCTGATCTCTTTTTAGAGTGAGTGTGTTGTTGGCATTGTGCTATGATCTCTGTCTAGAGTGAGCCTGTTTTGGTGGATACCAAACGATGCACATGTGCCATATGTCAAGGGTACCGACTAGGTTATGGCAATGTGGTTGATGCTAGTGATGATATTGATGATGATGCTTATCTTAATCTTGATAATCCTTCCATATAGTATTGTCATCTTGAAAACATCTTGATAGTCATTATGAATACGTCCCTAGTTAAGAGGGAGTGTTGAAATTGTAACTAGGTTTGGTCTTCATAATTGTGATTTTATAATGAGTCAAAAAGGAAAAATTATTTGATAGAAAAAGTTATTCTTGTCATGTCCCATTTGGACATTTTAAAGAGAAAAAAATTGAATTGAATTTTATAATCCTCCAAATTGGCAAGTCAGTTCTCCATGTGTAAGTTTGACTTTGCTTCATATGGCACCCTTTCGAAAGACTAAGAAGGTTATAAATAGCCCAGGAGGATGGACATTTTAAAGAGAAAAATTTTGAATTGAATTTTATAATCCTCCAAATTGCCAAGTCAGTTCTCCATGCGTAAGGTCGACTCTGCTTCATATGGCACCCTTTCAAATGACTAAGAAGGCTATAAATAGCCCAGGTGTATCCTCCGAAATTGGCACTTCAAATATGCATATACATATATGAAATGTGTGGTCTATTTGAGGCTATGAAAGGTGAAGTTCTGAGGCACAAGTATCTATTCCTAATGCAAAGTTTTGAAGCACAAATATTTGATCCTAACACGAAGTTCTGAGGCACGAATATGTAAAGTCAAAGTGAAGTCCTATGGCATTATATTCTATGATGACATCTGTATTCTATGGTTGAGATGGAGGTCATAATTCGTCCCTCTTGAGACTTGAAGCAAACTTTATTGTAGACTTATTTGTGAACAGATTTGAGACATCTTGCCTTGGAAACTTTGGAGAATTGACTTGGCACATGGAGGTTAATTATATTGGTCAATTTGTCTATGAATTAAATGTCTCTTGTTGAATTGATTCTATAAGGAAATATTGTTGGGTTTCCCCTTGTGAGTTTTGCCCTAGTCGTTGGCTTAATTTCTTGTGTCTCTTGTATACAATGATCTCTACTTTCTTGCATATTTGAATGTATAATTTCTTGATGACATAATTGAATGAAATAAATGTTCTAAAGAAACATTTAAATAAATCACAAGTAATTATCATGATAAAAAATTCTATTTTGTAAACGAACTCCCGAGGACCCAAGGATCGAAATGATTTGTCACCCAATTTTAGCATGATTCGCTCCACAACATTAATTATTTAAAATGGAAAAAAAACTCAAATCTTATAATTGTGGGGCCAATTTGGTAGAAGACCTATTCACAACATGATTTGTGTGGACCAACTAGCTAGACTTGTTCTTTTTCATGATTGCTGAATAGTTATGTTAAATTGTCGGCAACATGACTTATTGCTTTTGGTTTTGTGGAATCCTACAAGTGTCTGCTTAAATGGTGGTTAATATTTACTCTAAACTTCTAAATCCAGCGAGTGTGCGCCCAAATGGTGGTTAATGCTTATGTTAAACTTCTAAATCCAAATTTCGCAGTGCTCGCATTCAAAGTAGGGGAGATTGGATTTCTAGATTCGAGGAGTTGGAAGATGCTTTTATTTTTTCATAAATTTAAATAATTGCCTGAATAATTTTTTATTTATTAAAGAACTTATTTTATTAAAACTGATGGAAAGTTATAAGTTTAAGAGTGAGTGGAGTTTAATTATTAGATGTTTTTTCCTTTTTGTGGGAGGCTTTTTGTCAATTTTGTCAAAAATGCAGCAGAGATTCCTTACAATCATAAATTTGATCGGGGTTTTCTTAGGGCACTATATCCATTTTTCTATTCGAAAACATATATTAAACAACAAGAAATTACAAGTTTGTTCAAAATTCAATCTCCGAATTTTGGCTAGAAAACAAAAACATGCAATAGTTATAGTGTGCCTTTTGAGTGAGTCTAAACATAGTATTGAAAACCGGTCGGTTTGAACCATACACTGGTCAAACCGACAACGGTTCATTAGGCTAAGCCACCCAATTGATAGAAAAACTGGTTTTGAACCTTGCGAGTTAGGGTTTTTGGATCTAATTGGCCATAAACAAGCTGATTTCGCCATAAACCGATTAGTTCTTTCATAAACTCGCTGGTTTATTGCCAGGTAGGTTGCATGCCCCACAAAAGGTGGGTTTGTGCTTTTTGAAGTGGTTTTAAGGGAAACTATGGGTTGTGTTCCTCCAAAAACAACCCGTCCAAGCCTTTAAAAGCATGCCTTCCCTTTCATTTGCCTCACACATCTCAACCCTAACAATGTTGGCAATCAATGGTAATGTTAAATTCTTAAAGTAAAGGTGACATTTATTTTATTTTTCATTTTCATCGTTTTATTTAATTTTTTAACATTACCATGAAATGACTTAAGATGTTTGAGAGTGGGTTTGGCCTCATTGGATTTCATATGGAGGAATTAGAATTTTAGATCTCACTCAAAATTCAATAAAATTCAATAGACTTAATAGTTTTTAGGATTTGGGGGATTGCAATGTTTCCATTTGATTATGTCATTGTGTGGGTATATGAGACCGACATTTGATCAAGAGCATGAAGGCCTTCAAGTACCTTGATGTTGGTGGTGTTGATTGTTGAACTTTATTGATGTTGATGGTATTGATTGTTGAACTCCTCTACCACGACTTTGACAAAAATGCACCCTTCACTAGAAGGAAAATAATTAGTGAGACATGCTAAGCTTTTTTTACTTGTTGATGGTGCTGGACCCGCCAACATTTAGGGGATCTACCCGATATGAAGTCTCAATTAGACTTCACACCATTTGATGTAGGAGTCACATTCAAAATATGCTCTGGTTGTAGTGGGTTTTAATGATGTACCTTCACTGCAATAGCACATAGAGTGATGTATAATGACTTTGATGAGAACAAGTGTGTGACCATGCGGAGAGTCAACTGCGATGCATGAAGGTTCCACCGCACGAAAGGGAAAATGAGTGAGCCCCTTAGAAGTCTGTAATAATACATAACTTGAAAGGAACACAAGGATAAATGACATCACAAGCTAATTTGCGAAATAGTTCACAATTTAACAGTGATGAATTAAACAACAACACACATTCAACAATATTCGTACTAATGCAAATGAAATAGTTCATAAGCATAAGCATAAGTTAAATAACATACATTACAAACATAACAAGAATAGTCCTACTATATTCACAACATATGCATGAAAACATGCTGGCTCTGAGCTTTTATTAAGTGAAAGTTCCAATCATGTTGAAATTTGGTACCGGAGGATAGGTGGTTCCCTTAGGCTTTGATCTTTGGCCTAGGGAAAAGTGTCCAAAAGAATTTAATTTTTCTCCTAAAGTAAATTTATAATTTTTATAAAGTTAAATCTAATTTAAAAGTGACTTTAAGTGATAAAGTTACTAAGTCTAATTTTAAAGTGACTTTAATAAAGTCAATGAAAAATTAGAAAGGAAAAGTGACTTTGGAAATAAATGACTAAGTGGGTCTTTATTAAAGTGGGTGAATTAAAAAATAGAAGTGAGATTTAAATGTGCATTTAATCTCAGCCATTGATCTAAATCTATTTCAGCCATTGGATTTAGAGATCACCCAAAAGTCACTTGGATCACCCAAAAGTCACTTGGAGTTATTTAAAGGAGGAAAAGGGGGAAAAGATCATTCATTCTTTCATGAGCAGATTGGGAGAAGGAGAGCAAGAGAGCAAGGGAGATTTCTGGACAAGAAGGAGAAAGAGGCAGCAGTTTGACACACA